>CAXKVI010000163.1:7500-22500 GCA_964058755.1 Campiglossa producta
CAACGACATGTCTAGTTTCGAAAGGGTGTGTGTGTGTATGTAGGTAAATACAAGCCATAAATGGAGGCAAGGTATTAGGTGGTCAAGTTAAGCTGTAAGCCAAGGCATGCAAATGTGTGCGTCTGATAATATGATATAACTTTGTGGTTGTGCATTGGCAAAAATGCTTCCACTGCAATGTCTGTGACTTGATGACCAGCATATTTTATGTAGTTTAGTATGCCTCGGAGTACGATGTATGCCCCTGGGTCAGCAATGACTACGAAAGCAAGCCTAGTTTCTTATTTAAATAAATGCATGCTACATACAAATTAACCTGTTTAGGTATGCATGCAAAGAATTTATAAATATACCTCAATTTTGGCAGTGGTCAAGTACTAGTTGCAAAGTATACACATTTCGTCGCTTGCTTGACCCATCATATAAATCAGCCAAGCTGTTCGGAATATTTTTTTTCATATATTAGAAAATATGCTAGTTAATAGAGAGAAGTTTTCCAAGAACATTTTTTTTTCTGTTACGGACTACATAGTTCGACTTCAGTCAGAAATTCTAGTCGCAAACTAGTTTGCTTTCTAACGCGTTATTTCCTTTACTCTTGGTTAAGTAGACTTTCCGTTTTTAATAAATTTATATGAAGCATTAACTACATGCTAGTTATGTTGGGCGGAGCACGATTTATTATATAAAAATTCATATGCATGTATGTAGGTCAAATAAGTAGGAACCAATTTGTTAATGGAAATTTATTATAATAAAATCTTTTTATCGAATCGCTGGCATATAAATTATCTTATTTTAGTATTATTCGAAGGAATACCCAGTAGAATTTAAAAGCTTACAAGAATCAGAAAATCACAAGGAAGATCGCTAGTGCGTCTCAACTTGCTTTTCATATGAGTTAATAGCATACCTTTAGGCGCAAGTAAAGATAATAACTTTAGAATAGAAAATAGAATACACTCTGTACTTTACCAAGCCAAGACACAAACCAAAACATTTCAGATTGCAGCAAACTGTGGCGGATTCTTACTCTTTTTTGCATAATTTTCACCATAAATTTTGTATAATTATACCTTTCATGAACATGAAATGGTATTATAACTTTGGTCCGATGTTTGTAAATATGAGAAGAAGAAGAGATAGACCCATCAATAAGTATACCGAAATGATCAGGATGACGAGATGAGTTGATTTAGCCATGTCCGTCTGTCCGTCTGTCCGTCTGTCTGTCTGTCTTTTTGAACGCAAACTAGGTCCTCAGTTTTTGAGATATTTGGCTGAAATTTTGTATGCGGCCACCATTTTCCAATATAGAAATCATTTGTCGGAACCAGCAAGATCGGACCGATATTACATATAGCTCCCGTACAACCGATTATTCCGATAAACGGATTTTGAGCTATAACTCCTGTAATTAAACACCTAGGAACGTGAAATTCTGTAAGTATTGCTATTTTTATATGTGAAATATCGATGTTGAAAATCATCGGGATGGGATAAATATTTCACATAGCTCCCATACAATCGATTGTTCCGATAAACGGATTTTCAGCTATAACTCCTGTAATTAAACACCTAGGAACGTGAAATTCTGTAAGTATTGCTATTTTTATATGTGAAATATCGATGTTGAAAATCATCGGGATGGGATAAATATTTCACATAGCTCCCATACAATCGATTGTTCCGATAAACGGATTTTGGGCTATAACTCCGGTAATTAAATACCTAGGAACGTGACATTTTGGACGTATTGCTCTTTTTATATGTGAAGTATCGATGTTGAAAATCATCGAGATGGGATAAATATTTCACATAGCTCCCATACAATCGATTATTCCGATAGACGGATTTTGGGCTCTAACTCCTGTAATTAAACACCTAGGAACGTGAAATTTTGGACGTATTGCTATTTTTATATGTGAAATATCGATGTTGAAAATCATCGAGATGGGATAAATATTTCACATAGCCCCCATTTTGGTAGATAACTCCTGTAGTTTTATAGGAACGTGAAATTTCGTAACTATTGCTATTTTAGAATGTGAAATGTCGGTGTTAAAAATCAATGAGATTGGACCAATATAACACATCGCCCCCATATAATCGGTAGTTCCGATAATTTCGGTATGAGCTTAAGTTAAATTCACACAGGCTGTACTGGGATCAAACAGTGAAAATCGAGACGCTTATTCATGAAAGGTATTTAGCCTTCGGCACAGCCGAAGACAGCTTTCCTTACTTGTTTTTACTTAATTTTTGCGCAAATTTTACTCTATTTTTTTTTTTTTTTGCAATGTTTACTATACATGTTTTTTGAGTAATTTTACTATATTTTTGTGTAATTTTACTTAATTTTTTTGCGTAACTTTTACTGTTTTTTCTATATTTTTTGCCTAGTTTTAGTGTAGTTTTGTGTAAATTTTACTGTATTTTTTGTGTAATTTTTACTATATTTTTGGGGTAATTTTTACTATATATTTGGGGTAATTTTTTAATATATTTTTTGAGCATTTTTTTACCATAGTTTTTGTGTAATTTTTGCTATATTTTTTAATATAAATTTTAGTAAAATTTTTGTGTAATTTTTACTATATTTTTAAGGTAATTTTTACTATAGTTTTGGGGTAATTTTTTACTTTATTTTTTTGTATTTTTACCACAATTTTTGTTTAATTTTTGCTATTTTTTTTTTTGTATTTTTACTGTATTTTTGCGTATTTTTTAATATATTTTTTAAATAATTTTTATTATATTTTTTGTGTAATTTTTCTTTATTTCCTCGCGTTTTTTGTGTTATTCTTACTATATTTTCTCTGTATTTTTCGCGTAATTTTATTGTATTTTTTGCTTTTTGCTAAATTTTACTGTATTTTTGTCTTAATTATACTATATTTTTTGGGTATTTTTACCATAATTTTTGCGTATTTTTTCCATAATTTTTGTTTAATTTTTGCTATACATTTTTTTAATGTACATTTTACTAAATTTTTAGTGTAAATTTTACTATTTTTTACTGTATTTTTGCGTATTTTTTAATATATTTTTTAAATAATTTTTACTATATTTTTTGTGTCATTTTTTCTTTATTTTCTCGCATTTTTTGTGTAATTTTTACTATATTTTCTATGTATTTTTGCTATAGTTTTGCGGTTATTTTTTACTTTATTTTTGTGTATTTTTATCATAATTTTTGTTTAATTTTTGCTATATTTTTTCAATGTAAGTTTTAGTATTTTTTTGTGTTATTTTTACTGTATTTTTGCGTATTTTTTAATATATTTTTCAAACAACTTTTACTATTATTTTTGTGTAATTTTTCTTTATTTTTTCGCTTTTTTTTTGTGTAATTTTTACTATATTTTCACTGTATTTTTCGCGTATTTTTACTGTATTTTTTGCTTAATTTCTACTATATTTTTTGTATTTTCACTTTATTTTTTGCGTAATTTTGACTGTACTTTTTGTGTAATTTTTCTATATTTTTTGCGTAATTTTGTGCTATATTTTTTAGGTAATTTTTAATATATTTTTTGGGTATCTTTTACCATAATTTTTCCGTTTTTTTCCATAACTTTTGTGTAATTTTTGCTATACATTTTTTAATGCACATTTTACTAAATTTTTTGTGTAAATTTTACTATTTTTTTTTTCTTTTGGATAATTTTAACTTTATTTTTTCGCATTTTTTTGTGTAATTTTTACTATATTTTCACTGTATTTTCCCCGTTTTTTTACTGTATTTTTTCTTAATTTCTACTATATTTTTTTTATTTTTTATTTTTTTTGCTGTATTTTTTTGTGTGATTTTTGCCATGTTTTTTGCGTAATTTTCACTCAATTTTTTGTGTAAATTTTACTGTCTTTTTGTGTAATTTTTTGGGTAGTTTTTACAATTTTTCTACTATATTTTTAACTTTATTTTTTCGCATTTTTTTGTGTAATTTTTACTATATTTTCACTGTATTTTCCCCGTTTTTTTACTGTATTTTTTCTTAATTTCTACTATATTTTTTTTATTTTTTATTTTTTTTGCTGTATTTTTTTGTGTGATTTTTGCCATGTTTTTTGCGTAATTTTCACTCAATTTTTTGTGTAAATTTTACTGTCTTTTTGTGTAATTTTTTGGGTAGTTTTTACAATTTTTCTACTATATTTTTACTGTATTTTTCGCGTATTTTTACTGTATTTTGTATTAAAACTGAAACCCCCTCCCCGTGGATTATCTCGAAGGGAGGTATTTGAAGCTGAAAACCCCCACCTGTGGATCCGCCCCTGACAGCAAATATAAAAAGGTACTTTAAAACTTATATGAAACTAAGTTTGTAGTCTTCTTATGGTCACAACTGCCGGAATGTCATAACTCAAGTTTCACTTCTTTCAAATTTCTTACAACTTTGACCTCGACCTCACAACTAAAAAAACGAAAGTATGTGTCTAAGCCCTAGGGCGATAGATGCTCCAGTTCTAGCTTAGCAAATATTTTTAGTACAACTACACATACATACATATGTACATATGTGTTTGCTTAAATTCTCATACATTCAGCTATATAAACAAGAGCGATTGAAAAAGTTGCTGTGCTGGACTTTAGTGCACATTTACCGAGATGATCTCCCTTGACCGTTTGTGTCATAAAACGCATGAATTCAAATGTCGGCGTATGAATTGCGTTTTTTTTTTAGCATATTAATAAATATGTGCGAATGTGTCTATACAAACAAAGAGCACACACACTGATATATAACAGCTTTCAAATGTTCATGCACATAGCTTAACTGCAGCAGCACGAGGTCACTCGACATAACCGACAAAAGGTAAATGTTTATCATCAATTTTACTGCAGCACTTTTTGCTAGAGAGGGTTACAATCGTTGTTGTTGTTGCACTACTATACATGTAGTTAAATATTTGCGTTTGCTTCAACCATTCGCTTGCGGCAACACATCTATGAATGACTTGAGCAGCCTTCTCATATCATTCATGTTATAACCTTGGATGACTATCTACACAGCCGCAGTAACAACAAAAGCGCAAACAAATACCAACAGACATACATACATTCACATCACTACAAGAAAAATCATGAATATGCATAACAGCTGCAGGCTAAATGCATTTACGCATAAAAATCTCAGTTGCGTCAAAATCCTTTTTAGGGTTTTTTCCGCTTTTCCCCCATATTTTTTAATAAAACTTTCCTTTAGGTCAGCTGTGAATGGCGTTTGGGGCAGTTTTCCCATTTTTGTTGATATTTTATGTTTTTGTATTCTCATTCATGTTGTTGTTGTTGCTGCTCTCATTTCTTTACTGCATGCAACAATTTAAGTCTTTTACTCAGCAATCTCTGTATGGCTCAATAAATTGTTAAACGACCAGCAAAAAAAAATCGTTTCCCCTGCAGCTATTATACATTATTCATATGTATAAACGAAGGCATGCGTATTCGACTACGTGTTTGTATGTTTGTTAAATTAAATGATGCTCTTTTAATGCATATTTAAACTGAATAAACGTTAACCACAAGTTGTGACTGTGAAGCATTAGACTGAGCTCGAAATCTGTGTCGATTTGCAATAAACGATTTAAGTCGACTTAAGAAATTAGACTAACCGAATTTTTTTTTTTGCACATTTTAAGGTTTGAAACTTTGACAATTTTATTTTTTTCGTCCCTAGAAACCAATATCGATATTATTAAAAAAAAAAAAAATTGGTCCAGCCTAATGATCACACATTATTTTTTAGTATTGCATATCATGAGACGAAATTTTAGTCGAAAATGTAATCTAAGTCCTACTAAAAATTTATAAGTAAATAGTGAAGAAACTGTCTCTCCAGCTACAGTTATGGCAACGGTTACGGTTAAGTTACGGCAACTAAGATTATGGCTACCTTTATAGATACGGTTATGGTTATGGATACGGCTATGTTTATAGATACGATTACGGTTATGGATACGGCTACTGGATATAGTTACGGTTAAGTTACGGCAACTAAGGTTACGGCTACCTTTATAGATACGGTTATGGTTATGGATACAGCTATGTTTATAGATACGGTTACGGCTATGGATACGGCTACTGGATATAGTTACGGTTAAGTTACGGCAACTAAGGTTACGGCTACCTTTATAGATACGGTTATGGTTATGGATACAGCTATGTTTATAGATGCGGTTATTGATATGCCTACTGGATATGGTTACGCTTAAGTTACGTCAACTAAGGTTATGGATACGACTATGTTAATAGATGCGGTTATGGGTAGGTCTACTGGATATGGTTACGGTTAGGTTACGTCAACTAAGTTTACTGCCACATTTATAGATACGGTTGCGTTTATGGAAACGGCTACTGGATAAGGTTACGGTTATGAACATGGTTACTGATACGGTTACGAGTACGAATAAGTTCAGGTGATGATAGATCACGGCACAGGCATGGCTATGAATCTTGTTATAGCCACAAGTATGGTTTTTATTTTTGAAAACAGTTATGTTTACTGTTATGGTAACGGTCATAATTGCTATTATAGTTATAGTTATGGTTACTATTATATTCACTGCTACGGTTACTGTTATTGTTACAGTTATAGATGAGGTAATATTTTTTATGATTGAGGTAATAGCTATGTTTATTTTCATGGTTATGGTTATTCTTGTTAGCAATTATGTTTATAGCCAGGGTTATGGTTACTGATATGACTACGGTTGTGACTTTAGCCGTGGTAACAGTTTTGTTATGTCATGGTTATGGTCATTTTATGGATTACTTTTATGGTTATGATCGCGATTGTGGTTATGAGTATGGTTAAGTGGTCATAGTTACGGCTATGGTGACTATTGCTATGAATGCGATTATCGTTTATATTATAGTTACGTGTTTCTTTATGATTATGGTTATGAGTTTCGTTATGATTATGATTACGGCAATGATTACGTTACGGTTATGGTAACGGTTACGGTTATAGCTATGGTTAAGGTTAGGGTTACGGTTATGGTTACGGTTACGGTTATAGCAATGGTTAAGGTTACGGTTACGATTATAGCTATGGTTAAGGTTATGGTTACGGTTATGGTTATGGTTATGGTTACGGTTATGGTTAGGGCTACATTTTTGATTATGATTACGTTTATGGTTACGGCTACATTTTTGATTATGATTACGTTTTACGGCTACGATTTTGATTATGGTTATGGGCTACGGTCATGGTTAAGGTGGCGCTTGATACAAAACTAAATTTACCATAAATCAAAAATCTCTTCTACCTTTGTTTACCCTACTGCAACTATTCAGAGTTTAAGTTGCGATAAGACATCACTCAGCCTTAGAACTATTCTTTCAGTACAAACTCAATCCTTTCACAGACCAAAAAAAAAATTTAGAAAAATTTTCGCAGCAAAGTTTTATAATTCTTTTCAATATTACTTTCTTAGTACTTCTTTGCATTCAACGCTCTATATCTTAGCTAGCTTTCTCCTTCAATCAATGAGCTTTGCTATCAAGATTGCCTTCTTCAAATTTTCCATCATAATTTTTATTCCCACTTACCGATTGTCGTTATTACAGTAACTGAATAGAGCAATGCTTCGCCAAATGTCCAATGTGTTGGCATCATTGTTGCATCTGCTGTTGTTGTTGTTGTTGCATCAAATGTATTACCATAGCGCCGTAACGCTGTTGTACTACCACCAAACATGCCGATACTGCTGCTGTTGTTAGTGTGACGTGTTGCTGCAACAATTGAGTCCTCGAAACGGCGCAGCTGCTCGTGTACCAAAGTTGACCAATTACGCTCGTAAAGGACGTTGAGTTTTTCTGTGTGGGAGGAGAAGAAATGGGAAATTTTAGTTGAATTCGAGAGATTAATTTTACAACTATTTATAATGATATTGAAATATTTATAGAAAGAATATTTCAAGTAGCCTTCCAATATTTATCCTAAAGGTACTTTCGGAGGATATATTGCGTTAATAGGCGAGGAAAGGACTTCGCATAAAACCAGGCCAACCAATTTTATTTTAACAGCATTTTTTAAGAGGCCATTTTTTAAAAGCTTCCCGAGCATCATTTCCAGCCAGGTATTTAAATGCATCATTTAGCAATTGAATGTCTCTTATGTTCTCAAGTGCTTACCTATACATCGAAAAAAGATGTGCTTGTCTAAGCATTTGTCTGCCTGCCTGAGTATTGCATAATTGCTTAAGCAACTGAGTAGTTTCACTTTACATATATGTAAGCGATAGTCGACCAAAGTGGGCGCATATAGAGCAGACCTTGAAGACAGCTGACATGTATTAATGCATCCAAGCACTGCAGTTAGACGTGAACATAACTGCTTTCAGCCTTGTAGTGTCCTTCTGCATCTATCTGTCGATGTTCATCTGTCTTAAGCAGTTAATGGCTGCTTAATTTATGCCACAAATGTCTTTCAGCACATTTACAAATAATTATGTAAGTATGTTAGTGCTTAACTCATTGCAACTCAAGTTGTTCGATGTATATGAAAATATGACACTGAAAGCTAGATGGGTCATGAATTTTTAAAATTTTTTAAAAATTTGCGTTTTGCCAGAAACATGAATGTGTGGCAAAATTGTTACGTATACGCCATGGTGTCATGTAACACATTCATGTTACTGGCCCAACGAAAATTTCCAAAAATTTTCATTGGAATTGCCAAAATTTTAATTTCAGCACATTCTCGCTTCTGGCAACTGAGCGACGATATATTTTACAAAAAACTAATTTTTTTTTGGTTTATCATAAAACTGCATAAAATAAAATTTGTGATGCTCACAGCTGGATTTTAGTTCACAGCTTGACCTGTAGTGTTTTAAATCCACATAAATTGCATTTAGCAAAATTAGCTGACCAACTAACTAACCCGCTAATTAAATATTACTGCAGATAATTGGCTAATTTGTAATTGATACTAACATTTCTGTTTCTATTTATATTTACAAGCAATTAAAATTCAATATATACAAAAATTATATTGAAATAAAATATATTACTCATATGTCAATTAAATATGTTTTTTTTTGTTAACATAATTATAATTCTGCCACAATTGGCACACAGACCTACGAACAAGGTGGTTTAATGAGCTATAAATTAAAATATGGAAAAATGTTCGGTATTAGTCAATTCAACCATTAACTAAATGAGTGGGACCACATATTACTTTTGTATATGAATCTGATCAATCAAGCAAGATGGTCACTTTGGGACTGTTCCTGGATCACTTTTCTTGAGTGCTTTCGAATTTACCCTAAAATTACCCCAAAATTACCCTAAAATTACCCCGAAATGATCTGAAACCTACCCCGAAATGATCCCAGATTTACCCACAAATGATCCCACACTTACCCTAAAATGATCCCAAAAATACACAGAACAGTCCAAAAATTACCCCGAAATGATCCGAAAAATTACTCTAAAATTTTCCCGAAATGATTTCAAAATTATCCTAAAATTACCTCGAAATGGTCCTAAAATTACCCCAAAATTTCCCTAAAACTACCCAGAAACGATCCCAAAATTATCCTAAAATTACCTCGAAATGATCTCAAAATTTCCCTAAAGCTATCCAGAAATGATCCCAAAATTACCCTCAAATTACCCCGAAATGATCCCACAAAATTAGCATCAAATTACCCGGAAATGATCCCCCGAAATTACCCCAAAATTATTCCAAAATGATCCTAAAATTACCCCAAATCCACCCCGAAATGATCCGAAAACTACCCCGAAATGATCCCAGAATTACATGATCCCACACTTACCCTAAAATGATCCCAAAATTACACAGAGCAGTCCCAAAATTACTCCGAAATGATCCCAAAATTACTCTAAAATTTTCCCGAAATGATTCCAAAGTTACCCCGAAATGATTCTAAAATTACCCCGAAATGATACAAAAATTACCCCAAAATTTCCCTAAAACTACCCAGAAATGATCCCGAAATTTCCCCACAATTACCCAGGAATGATGCCAAAATATTCCCAAAATGATCCCAAAATTACCCCGAAATGATCTAAAAATTTCCCCGAAATGATTCAAAAAAATACCAAAATTACCACAAAATGATCCAAAAATTACCCGAAAATTATCGTAAAAATACCACAAAATGATCCAAAAATTACTCCAAAAAAATCACAAAAATTGGTCCCGAAGTGATCCCGCCACAGTTCCTAAATGACCACCAAATGGTTCCGAGGTTATGCTGAATATATTGCGCATATTGGTGTAAATTTCCGGGGTCTCGAGGTAAAAACTTTCATTTGTAACATTTTATTCAAGCATCGCTTGAATGAAAATAGCACGTTATTCATCACTTTGATTTTTTTCAATAAAAAGTAGCCACTCATCACTCAAAATTTAAAAAATAATGAATAATTTTTTGTTTTTTATTTGAATATTTTTTTATTCAAAATGGCCCCTGGAGCAAACCTACTTTTTTTTAAAGAGGTTGAGGTACAAGAAACAATTAACTTCCCCGTTTTTTTCAAACTTAGCTATTAAAAATTAGCCTAGCTACGGAAATTATGCAACGGAAATAGAAATTGTAGTCGACTTTCAGGCGTGTGTTGCAGACTTTCAGGCGAAGGCGATGTTTAGCTGTGCAAATCAAATAGGAGGAGAAATTCGAGGATCTAGCAAACATTGCACAAATTGTAATATTTAGGCCGAGCAGAATTCATGGAAAAGATAAGGTAAGGCTACCTACCCACATACTAATACATATAAGTAACTAAATAATTTCACATCCACATAGTCCACTCACCCGTTATAATCCACAGCTCACGCAAACACTCCTCTCTACTCTTCGCAATCGCTGCCGAAGTATTAACGTCCTGTGGCGCTTCGAGTAAAGGAAAAATGCAGGCACCCAATATGGAATAGCCAACAACTAAAGCGACCAAGCCTGGCGGAGAAAATAGTATCTTCAATAGCAGACCAAAACAATGACCCAAGTAGGATGTGTCGTCGTTGTTGGCAAACTCTCCAGACGCAGTTGTAATCAATTGGTATTGTGGCTGTGTATGCAGTTGTTGTTGGTGTTGTTGATTTTGTTGTGCTGCGTTGCTATTGCAATTGTAGTGTGTTGCTTTGTTAGTATATTGTTGTTGTTGTTGCTGATGGTAAAGCTGATTGTGATAAAGTTGTTGGTGTTGAAATTTCACCGCTTGTTGTTGTTTTTGCTGTTTCTCGCTTTGTTGCTGTTTTGTTATTGCTGTACGTGATGTTGATTTTGTTTGTTGTTGTTTTGTAATCTCTGTTGCTGTATTTGTTGTTGTTGTTGTTGTAGTCGTTGATGCGTTTCGTGACCTTTCAACGTCCGACATTTTACTTGCATTCGCAGACGTTTTTGTTGCATTTGTTGTACGCACCGCAATCGTCGTCGCCGCCACCAGGGGAACATTTAGGCGGGTTGCTTGATGTGGCGGACGAACGATACGATTTTTAATTGAGCTTGCAGTTTTTGTTTGCGTTTTTAAATTAATTAAATTTTATTAATTTTCTTTTTTGTATCACTTTTAATAGTTCCATCGTGCATGTTTGCTATTCATTGCTAGTTAAAAAAATTGCGTTACCCTCAAAAAAAGTTTCGAATTTACAAAAATCAGAATTTAAAAATTTTTGGAAAATATTTTTGAAAAATGTTTTGAAATTTTTTTTTTTTTGTTTTCAGTATTTTTAAATGGTCGATTTCGTTACTTTCGCAAAAAAAAATTTAGAAAATAAAAGTTTTGAAATTTGAATTTTTTTATTCGGAGCTTCGAACGATCTTAAAATTTCGAAAGTTTTGTATAAAGTAAGCAATTCAAAAAGTTTCATTATTTTAAAATTTCGTATTGCATATTCGAATTCAGCAGCTCAGAAAGTTTCGAAAGAAATTTGTTTTTGAAGATTTTCAAGCAAAATTTCCTTATATACAAAAAAAAGTTTCGAATTCATAAAAATCACAACTTGAAAACTTTTGGAAAATATTTTTGAAAAAAAGTTTCGGAAGTGTTTTGTTTTGAGTATTTCCAAATGGTCCTGAAATTACGTTAATTTCGCAAAAAAATTTAAAAAATTTCGAAATTTTTTTTTTCTTTTTTTCGGAACTTCGAGCGACCCTGAAATTTCGAAACTTTTGTTTCAAGTAATTTTCTAATAAGAGAAAAATTAGTCATTTTAGCTCAAAGTTTCAGAATTTTTGAAATTTTTGTTCGAAATTTCCAAAACTTGCACAATTTTATTAAAACATTTTTAAAAAATTTCAGTACTCAAAAAAGTTTCAAATTTCACAAAAATCAGAACTTAAAAAATTTTAGAAAATATTTTTTAAAAAAGTTTTGAAATTTTTTTGCTTTGAGTATTTTTAAATGGTCGTAAAATTTCTTTGTTTTTGCAAACAAAATATTCTACTCAACTAAATTTATCATTTAAAAAATTTACAAAATGTTTTTGAAAAAGTTTTGAAATTTGAATTTTTTATTCGGAGCTTCGATTGACCTTAAAATTTTGAAACTTTTATTTCAAATAAGCAATTCAAATGTTTCGAAAAAAAATTGCATTATTTTGAGATTTCGCATTGCATATTCGAATTCAGTAGCTCAAAAAAAGTTTCGAACTTCAAAAAAATCAGAACTTAGAAAATGTTGGAAATTTAATTGTTTATTTTTAAATGTTCGTAAAATTTCGTTGTTTTCGCAAACAAAATTGTCTACTCAACTAAATTTATCATTTAGAAAAATTCGAAAATGTTTTTGAAAAAGTTTTGAAATTTGAATTCTTTTTATTCGGAACTTCGGACGACCTTAAAATTTTTAAACTTTTGTTTCAAATAAGCAATTCAAAATTAATTTAAATTTTCGCATAGCATATTCGAATTCAGTAGCTCAGAGAACTTCAAAAGAAATTTGTTTTTGAACCTTTTCAAAAAAAATTCAAAATTTCAGTACTCACAAAAAAAGTTTCGAATTTCACAAAAATCGGAGCTTAAAAAATTTTGGAAAATATTTTTTAAAAAAGTTTTGAAATTTTTTTGTTTTGAGTATTTTTAAATGGTCGTAAAATTTCGTTGCTTTGCAAACCAAATTTTCTACTCAACTAAATTTGTTATTTAAAAAAATTCGATAATGTTTTTGAAAAAGTATTGAAATTTGAATTTCGAAACTTTTTTTTCAAATAAGCAATTCAAAAAGTTTCGAAAAAAATTTCATTATTTTAAAGTTTTGAAATTTTTTTTGTTTTGAGTATTTTTAAATGGTCGTAAAATTTTCTGGTTTTTGCAAAAAAAATTTTCTACTCAACTAAATTTTTCATTTAAAAAAATTCGAAAATTTTTTGTTTCGCATTCATTTCGAATGACTGAAAATTTTCATAATTTTTGCAAGTTAGTTTCAAAAGTTTTGATAAATTATAAAAATTCGTAATTTTGATCAAAATTTCAAAAATTTCCCAAATTTTTTTTTAATATGTATCCAGTGTTAGTAAAATTCAGCAATTTTAGATCAAAATTTCAAAATTTTCTTCTTAAACCCGCATCCCTGGCAAGGAGTTGCTTTCAGCTTAACTATTTCAATTCAATTTATAATATATTTTCTCTCTTCAATTATTTTGCTCTACACTCCTCGCACACCACACTTCCGTTCAACGCCAGCTGCAACTGTCATTTAGCAACGTGTTAATTGTCATTTTAGCCACCCGGAAGTGTTTACGTCCACACTTTACTTAATTTTTAGCACCACACTCGTCGCATCCACCTTCAACAACTGACTCAATCAGAGCCGCTCTAGCACCCAGCACCCATCAAACGATTTAATTCAACACTTAAACGCTACCACAGGTTTATTGTTGTTGTTTGTTTTTTTTTACTCCACTTTAATTATCTTGTTGTTGTTTTTGTTGTTAGTTTTTTTTTTTTAACTTTGTTGCATAGCTGCAGCTGACTTGTCGTTCGTTGGCAAAGTGCCATCACAGTTGCTACCCTAATTTAAACACTTCCTATACACTTGAGCCAACAAGGAGGAAGAGCACATTGCACCCACACTAACATCAACCCATACACGGACACGTACCGCACGCACACACTTGCAGCTTATTTGATCGTCGTTAATGTGCGACAGCATTGTTGTCTTGTCTCGTTGAGCTTTTTCTTTTTTTTTTTTTGAACTTTTTTTATTTTTCTGTTATCAACAATCGTTGCTTGCAATTGTCGTTTTTCCATAATAGTTTTTGTTGTTGTATCTGTTTTTTTGTTATTGTTTTTGTCTCACTGGCATCAGCAACTTTTGTTTAATTACACTTTAATGTCGTTCAGTGTGCCCAGCCGACGCCCAACCGCCCATCCGCCTCTTTGGCTCACGCACATTGTTGTAATACAGGCCCTCCCGTTAGGTAAGAACGTTGGCGTTGTTGACGTTGACGCCTGTCGTCACACTTCCTGTTATTGTCAACATTTCTTGCTATAATCTGTTGTTGTCTTACTTTGCAGGCGTTGTTGTTGTATTCTTGTTTTTGTATGGCTTACTTTTGTTTTGCTTCGTGTTGCTTGCTATTGCTGTGGGACTTGCTTCCATGCTGTTGGCGATTGCTGGCTATTAAAATCCTTTTCAATTTCTGTTCTTCTTTCAACATTTTAAATTTGTTTCATGATTTTTCTATTTAAGCTTTTACTCAAGTTTTATGTTTGTTTTACTAATTCCTCTTTTTCTTTGCTTTCCTTTTCCATCTCATTCTCTATTGATTTAATACCACGCACTTCCTCTTTTCACTTTTAAAGTAAGATTTCGCCTTGCTTTGTCTGCAAAGAAAAGAAAAAAAAAATTATTCAAAATGCGTTCAGTTTTTTTATTGGAACAAAGAAAGTTTTACTACATAGTAAAAATCGTTGTTTTAATTGAAAAATATGAAAATAACCAACGATTAATTTCGTAAATTTTTTTTAAACATAAATTATAATTTTTTTTTTTGTTCTAATTTATTTTTCTTTATTTTG
>CAXKVI010000163.1:27500-30000 GCA_964058755.1 Campiglossa producta
TGGGAAAAATGAAAGTCTTTCCTCTAAAAACGTTCAAAAAAGTATTTCAGCCTAAAAGTATGCACCATTAATTTTTACTCTTTATTTATATGCGGCCGTGAATTTCTGCTTTGTACAGCATTGCCCAACAATTGTTTTCCTGAGAGGAAAAAAGTTATGACCAATTGTACCCATTAACATCTGAACGTGTAGATAATGCCGGAGAAGTCTACTTTCTGCCCCTAAAAGTATGGGGTTTGACCCTTCTTTTAGATTGCCTAAAAATTGTGTTATCTATTAAAAACTTACCTTAGGCTCTCTGGGAAAATTACAGTCTTAAAAGCTCACTTTATGCTCTCTGGGAAAAATTACAGTATTTCTTCAAAAAACGTTGAAAAATGTATTTCGGCCTAAAAATATGCACCATTAATTTTCACTCTTCATTTATATGCGGCCGGGAATTTCCGCATTGAAGAGCATTGGCCAACAATTATTTTCCTGAGAGGAAAATACTAATGACCAATTGTACCCATTAGCACCTGAGCGTGTAGATAATGTCGGAGAAGTCCACTTTATGCCCCTAAAAGTAATGCTAAATAGACTAGTTGGGCTAACTTTTGGACGAATTGTATCAATCTCGGCCCACACAGTTTAAAAACTTAAAGTTGTTATTGTAGCTATCTACTTGCTTCAAATGATTATAATTAAATTGTCTTTTCTTTGTCGCTTTGAAAATTTTTCATAATTACAAAATGACAATCACTGGCTATTTGTTGATTAACGTTAACACTGTAAGAGTTTAATGAGATTGTAGAACTAAGATAGAGCAAGAATGAGCTTGTGGATGTATTGGCTATTATTAGAAAACAGTTTAATCACTTTAAACAGCTTTTACTTAGTTGAAAAAGTTCAATGGTGTTATAGCTGTGATTATAGCGAAGACTATGAAAGCAGCTGGATGGAGCTTAAAGTGAGCTTTAATGAAAGATAATAGCGAAGACGATAGGACTTGAATATTTGTTAAGTTCCTTTTTTTCAAAATTCAGATAGGAAACAATTCCTCATGAAACATCTTCTCAGATTTTACAAAGCTCAAAATAATTAAAAAATAAATAAAAATAAAATCTGTATAAAATTTTGTTCCAAGTAATCGGTTTTTTACAAAATAACATTTCTTCCGATTAACTTGTATCCTCCCTTATATCGCTTCAACAACGCATAACGGTTCTTATTAAGTTAGCTTTTTATGTCATGACATATCAATCAATGCAATGTCTACTTTGTTGTTTTAATAATCTTAATGTGAGCAAAACACGAGCGAGTAATAGCCATGCAGTAGCGCAAGTTCCCACTCCTTGCCCCCAAAGACAAGGGGAGAGTAAAAAGTAAAAATAGCAAAACTACTTGGCACCACCGATGTCAATGAGAGCATTTCGTATTAATACACTTGAATTTTATGGCACTTGAATGTGAATACAAAAGAACAATGAACAATTGAATGTTCCTTGAATTATTTTTTCTTTTTTGAATGGAGAGGTAATTTCACTTTACCACCAGCAGAATTGCATTGCTTGCCCAGCTGTGTGAACTTTATGCCAGAAGCAGGGATCGGTAGTGGTTATGACTTTTATGCAAAAATATTTTTTTGAAATAGGCTAAAAAGTCTTATCTTGACAAACATAACACAAGTCAACTTACAAAAAAACTATTGTGTTGACTAAAAGCAACTGAATCGAAATTTTTTACTTTTTTTTTTTTTTCAATTTAATCTATTTAATTTTTTTATTCTATTTATTTTTTTTTTTTACTTTGTTTAGCGTATTTTATTTCTTTAAATTTAATTTTATCTTTTTTGATTTTATTTTATTTTGTTTTACTTCATTTTATTTTATTTTGTTTTACATCATTTAATTTTATTTTTCAATTAAATTTTTTTTTATATATTTTTTATATTTTTTTTAATTTTTTAATTTTTTTTTAATTTTTTTATTTTTTTTTATTTTATTTTTTTTTTTTTATTTTTTTATTTTATTTTACTATTTTATTTTATTTTATTTTATTTTATTTTTTTTTATATATTTTTTATATTTTTTTTTTTTTTTTTTAATTTTTTTTTTATTTTTTTTTTTTTTTTTTTATTTTATTTTTTTTTTTAATTTTGTTTATTTTATTTTACTTTTTTATTTTATTTTATTTTATTTAATTTTATTTTATTTTATTTTATTTTATTTTATTTTATTTTATTTTATTTTATTTTATTTTATTTTATTTTATTTTATTTTATTTTATTTTATTTTATTTTATTTTATTTTATTTTATTTTATTTTATTTTATTTTATTTTATTTTATTTTATTTTATTTTATTTTATTTTATTTTATTTTATTTTATTTTATTTTATTTTATTTTATTTTATTTTATTTTATTTTATTTTATTTTATTTTATTTTATTTTATTTTATTTTATTTTATTTTATTTTATTTTATTTTATTTTATTTTATTTTATTTTATTTTATTTTATTT
>CAXKVI010000163.1:32500-37500 GCA_964058755.1 Campiglossa producta
TATTTTATTTTATTTTATTTTATTTTATTTTATTTTATTTTATTTTATTTTATTTTATTTTATTTTATTTTATTTTATTTTATTTTATTTTATTTTATTTTATTTTATTTTATTTTATTTTATTTTATTTTATTTTATTTTATTTTATTTTATTTTATTTTATTTTATTTTATTTTATTTTATTTTATTTTATTTTATTTTATTTTATTTTATTTTATTTTATTTTATTTTATTTTATTTTATTTTATTTTATTTTATTTTATTTTATTTCATTTTTTTTATTTCATTTTATTTTATTTTATTTTATTTTATTTTATTTTATTTTATTTTATTTTATTTTATTTTATTTTATTTTATTTTATTTTATTTTATTTTATTTTATTTTATTTTATTTTATTTAATTTTATTTTATTTTATAAAATTACCTAAATTCAAATATCAAAAAAATCGTTCCCTGCCCAAAAATCAAATACCCATCCTTGCATGTATGCGCTTAATTGTTTTTTTTTTTACTGAGGCCCTCATCATTTTGCATTATTTTCGACAATGACAAAGCAACGCCATGGCGTATACGTAACCAACTTTTATAGCTGTGCTTTTGTTTAATTTCCTTTCAATACTTTCGCTTTGCTTCGTTGTAGGATAAATGTAGTGCGTGACTCATGCACACAAATTCCGTTTGCATACACATACGCACACACACACATATCAACCAACATACAAAGTCATCAATTTGTATGAGTCTTGTCGTGTCATTGCTTTTCTATTGAATTTTATTTTAGCACGAATTTGTACAATCAGCTTAGACATGCTGTTAGTTGTGCTTGATAGGTGCATGTTTTCACTTGAAGTGCTAACAAAGGCTTTTCTATTATTATTTTCTTCTTCTCTTTCTATTCATGCTTAATTGATTTAATGACTAAATCCACTCAGACTTATGAAGTGTGTGTTCTTGTGTTCTTTGGCTTGTAAGGATTGTAAGGATTGTAAAGGACATATTCTCAAGTGCTTGCATTAAGTCAAATGACTGATGAGCCCAAAATAATAGGCACAAAATGTTATCGCATTATGCTAATTGTTTTCGTGTTTCCACGAAAGAAAGTAATGAATTTGGGTGCTTTCAAAGAATTTCGCGTGTTTTTGAAAAATTGGATCAGCAATGAGTTGTTTGGAAATCTTATTAAACACACATTTATTGAGACATGTTTTCGCGTATCTGAGATTATTCTGACAGACTTAGAGTGTGATTTAATTGAGATGATAATGCTGCTGAGTGATTGAAAGTCTATAGCTGACGAATGAGTTGAGCACTTTGAATTTTTCAAATATAAGCAGCTTCATCTTAGCATACAAGCAGAAATTTAATATTTCTTAATTACATTTGTTCGTATCCAAATTTTCCTTCCTTTTTAACTTCTTCCAATAGCTGACTACCTTCAATGTTCTGTAGCTGTACTTTTTATAATTTCTCATTTCACGCCCTCTTCTCAGATTTTTTTTAAACATTTTCCAACCTAATCTTCTTTATTTTTTTTTTCTTTAGCTTATCTTTCGCTTTATATCTGTTAGCATCATCCCCAGTATCGCACATCCCTTATCCTTGCCTTCATTCATTTGAATTATTTTTCTAATAAATTTTCCATTTATCTCAGGTTTCTTTTCGGGTTAAGCTCATATTTTTTCAAGCTAAAATGATCAAAATTGCTACTTTGCCTAAATCAATTGTCAGTTAGTGTCTTTCGCTTGAAACTTAATATCTTTCACTTTCACAGCTAAAGTGTTTTGGCATCATTATTTATTTGCTACTGCGTACCCAACTCTTCTAAGACTAGAACATATGAATGTGTAGCACGTTCATATTTCTGGCGCAACAAAAATGTTAAAAAGCTGAATTTCGAATGGCACCATGGCGTATACGTAACAATTTTGCTACACATTCATGTTTCTGGAATAACGTAAATTTAAAAGTTCAGTTTTTATACATTTTTGTTGCGCCAGAAACATGAATGTGTAGCACATTCGTATTTGTATACAGGTTACTTTCTGCCAAGGTGTGTAGGTTGTTATTGAAAATGGGCGAACTCGGATAATAATCACGTACCCTTTTTCGATATCGAAAATTTCAAAAATCACATAAATTGACGAAAAAATTTAGATATTTATATGAAATTTGGCATACAGGCTACTTTCTGGCCAAGGAAGGTTGCTATTGAAAATGGGCGAAATCGGATAATAATCACGCCCCCTTTTTCGATATCGAAAGTTTCGAAAATCACATAAATTGACGTAAAAGTTTAGATATTTATATGAAATTTGGTAAACAGGTTACTTGCTGACCAATGTAGGTTTCTATTGAAAATGGACGAAATCGGATAATAATCACGCCCCCTTTTTCGATATCGAAAATTTCGAAAATCACATAACTTGGCGTAAAAATTTAGATATTTATATGAAATTTGGTATACAAGCTACTTTCTGGCGAAGGGAGGTTGCTATTGTAAATCTGCGAAATTGGATAATAACCAAGCCCCCTTTTTCGATATCGAAAGTTTCGAAAGTCACACAAATTTACTTAAAAGTTTAGATATTTATTTGAAATTTAGTATACATGCCACTTTCTAGCCAAGGAAGATTGCTTGTAATAATGGGCGAAATCAGATAATAACCACGCCCCCTTTTTCGATAACGAAAATTTCGAAAATCACATAAATTGACATATCTCAATAGCTGAAATGGCTAAAATGATATAATTTTATGGGTGAATCCCGTTATAGTCATCCTATTATGATTTTTTGATAAATTTGCGGTGCCACGCCCACTTTTAAGGGAGGTATTTTCGAAAATTCGACTGGTCGTAACTCTTAAGTTGATTACGATAAAACGTTGAAATTTGGAATAAAGCATTCTAGTATCTTTGGGACTATACCTGATGAAATTGGATAAAAACTCCCTCCAACCTTTTTCGATATCGAAAATTTCGAAAATCACCTAAATTGACATAATTCGGTAACGGAAATGGCTAAATTGATATAATTGTATAAGTGCATCCCCTGTTCATTCTATTAAAATTTTTTGATAAATTTTTTAAAGTGGGCGTGGCACCACTTCGACTGAGCATAACTTTTAAACTGATTACGGTAGAATCAAGAAATTTGGCGCAAGATATACTGGCACTATACGGAGTATAATTGATGAAATTTGACGAAATCGCTTTCCGACCACGCCCACTTTCGATATCGAAAATTTCGAAAATCACAAAAATTTACAACAAAAGACACTATTTTTGGTGCCCTGTACTGAAATACTCCAGAAGCGACAAAATGAAGTATCCCGAGCTATGCTGCAACTTCTCAGATACAGCTATGGTCAGAGCTTTAGCGCACTTAACATTGTACTGAAAAATAGTACAGTAACTTTAAAGATAATATGAATTGCACCAAAAGTTTTGAGGCTTAACAATAGTATTGTATTGCTCTCTTCAAATGACAAAAGAATTTTCATTATAATTCTTTCATATTTGTTTTTGCTAAGTTTTTCTTCACATCCGTCTAAAGTGCATTGGACATCGATTTAGCGCATTTACGCCTGTTTTGTTATTACTTGGGATTGGTTGAAAAAGTTAATAGTTTTTTGGTTAATATTTAATAAATAACCTCTTCTCTGATAATTTTGTTAAATTTCCGGGAGGAAAATACTAGTCGGTTCGACAAAAAAGAACCTTTTTTAATCAGGGATCGATCAAGGGCAAAATTTCAAGAATTTTTTTATGTTTTCGATAAAAATGGTGTACAATGCCATCAGAAATGTGAGTTCGGATCCTAATTTGTCAAAGCATAACAAAAAACGTAAAGATCACCCTCGTAAAACTTTTCCCCAAGGCGATAAAATGTTCGGAAGAAAGAGAAAAAAAACACCCTTTTAAGTCCTTACCATTGAAAGTGGTTGAACTAATTTCGGAATTGTGCTCAACTATGTAAAGAAAACTTATACGAAGACTCCTAAATGAAAATAAAAAAGTATTGGCGCATAAGCAGGAAAACGTCGCTCCTTTCAAACAAGGACATTAAAGCACCTTTATCATTCTCATGAATCCACATACTCAAAGGTGTAGAATTTTGAGAAATTGTAATTTTTTCGGATGCAACCAAAGTAGACATTATCAGTCCTGGCGAGAAAAGTGTGTGCAACATGAAAAAAAATCAAGAAACCAATCTACGGTACTCCGAAAACATGATAGTGAGAACTTGGAAGCTTTAGGGAGCGGTCTAGTGTAGTGTTCTTGTTTTGGCAGGAGGCGCGTTTTCTTGCTTATGCGCCCATACTTGTTATTTTCATTTAGGGGTCTTCGTATAAGTTTTCTGGACACAGTTGAGCACAATTCCGCAATTATTTCAGCCACTTTCAATGGCAAGGACTTAAAAGGTTGACTTTTACTCTTTCTTCCGAACATTTTATCCCTTGGGGAAAAGTTTTACAAGGGGGATCTTTACGTTTTTTGTTATACTTTGACAAGTTCGGATCCGAACACACATCTCTGGTGGCATTGTACACCATTTTTCTCGAAAACATACCAAAATTCTTGAAATTTTGCCCTTGATTGGTCCCTGATTAAAAAAGGATCTTTTTTGTCAAACCGACCAGTATTTTCTTCCAGAACAAAATTATCAGAGAAGAGGTTATTTATTAAATATTAACCAAAAAACTATTAACTTTTACAACCAATCGCAAGTAATATCAAAACAAACGTAAGTGCGCTAAATCGATGTCCAATGCACTTTAGACGGATGTAAAGAAAAACTTAGCAAAAACAAATATCAAAGAAATATAATGAAAATTATTTTGTCATTTGAAGAGAGCAATACAATACTATTGTTAAGCCTCAAAACTTTTGGTGCAATTCGTATTATCTTTAAAGTTACTGTACTATTTTTCAGTACAATGTTAAGTGCGCTAAAGCTCTGACCATAGCTGTACATATCCATCTAAGAGCAAAATATAGT
>CAXKVI010000163.1:42500-47500 GCA_964058755.1 Campiglossa producta
AACGAGATAGATTTAAAATGCAAAAGCCAAACAGCAATCTACTTACTTAAACAATATGCCATGAGGCAGTGGGTTTGAGTAGATAAGGTAAGCGAAAGGCAATATAGCAAATTGAGCGAAGGAGGGAGCTCAACTGGATAGCTGTTAAGGTGTTGTTTAAATAGTGATGATATGATTATGTTGTTTCGTAAGTGTGAAGAGGATTCATCGAAAAGTACAAAACTATAACGTGATCTGTATACAGTCAATGCTTGACCAGTTTGAACTTTTCAGGAACCTTTTGCCAACTTTTGCATTCAATTCTTTTTTACTTTGTGACTTACTTAATTTTTTTTATTTAATTCATTTTTTTTTTATTTTTTTTTTTTTCATATTATTTTTTTTAATATGATTTTATTTTTATTTTTGTAGTTAACTTCTCAGGCGACGATATGAAGTTTTGATTGAGTGTAAAATTAGAGCAAATGGATGATGATGCAACGGAAATTATGCAACGGAAATAGAAATTGTAGCCGACTTTCAGGCGTATGTTGCTGACTTTCAGGCTTTGACGATTTTCACCACGATGTTTAGCTGTGCAAATCAAATAGGAGGTGAAATTCTAGGATCTAGCTAACATTGCACAATTTGTAATAGTTGAGCCACGCAGAATTCATGGGTGCTGCCAGTTATGTCGGTTTACGGGGTTGCCACTTACGCCAATTGTTTTTAAATATAGCGCTAGATATGCCAATACCTACATATATCAAATGAAAAGTATTTTTTACCGTATTCCAAATAAGATAATTTCAAGCAGGGTTGCCACCTAACCGCAATTTATTTATTTTTTCGTATATCTCGGGAACTGCTTGACCGATTTGAACAAAATTTGGCATATAGGAAACTTGATTCACTCCAAGATTTTATAAATGGTCCAGATATGATAACTTAAAGCAATTTATTACTTTTTTTCCTATATTTCGGGAATTGCCAGACCGATTTGGATAAAGCTTGGCACATAGACAATTTGATTCATTCTTAGATTACATACATGAGTGCTGCCACTTAGGACGGTTTACAGGGTTGCCACCTATCCCAATTTTTTTATTTATTGATCAAGGTATGGGTTGGTTTTTTAATTAATTTATTTTATTTTATTTTAATTTATTTAATTTTTTTTGTTTGTTTTATTTTTCTATTTTTTTTTTTTTTTTTTTTTTTTTTTTTTTTTTTTTTTATTACACTAAGCAGTGTTTGGTGGAATGGATATACACTGCGGTTTGGAAATTCCTAATCTCCTCTCCTTGATTCGATGACCAGTAACGATTATGAAAAATTTCTATTCAACAATACAAAGCGCTGTGAAAAGATCCTTCCACAAGATAGAAATTGCAATCATCGTAGTTGGTATTGTTTGTAGCATTTTTCAAATTGTTGTAGCCAAAACTCAAAAGAATAGTTTGATAAAAATTATTTGACTTCAAAAGTCCAACAAATTTTCTAAGTTTTTTTTAATTTTTTTTTTAATGTATTTAACTTTCCTTCTTATTCTATTTTATTTTATTTTTATTTTATTTTATTTTATTTTATTTTTATTTTATTTTATTTTATTTTCTTTTTTTATATATTTTTTTTTATACTGCACACCTGCTCTGAAATTCAACTAACGTGCCTATTTTTTTTTTTTTAATTTTTTTTTTTTTTTTTTTTTTTTTTTTTTTTTTTTTTGTCTTTTTTTGATACTACACGCCTGCTCTGAAATTCAACTAACGTATTTCGTTATAAAAGAGTGCCGTCAAGTTGAGTGCCGCCAATAAAATCGAGACCAATAAATGCACTTTATTTTACTATAAAAAAAAAAAAAAAACCCGGATTTTTGGAAGATGGCATTATCAAAGCAGCAAACGGAGGATGAACCACCAAAGGCCAATAAAAATGATTTCTTCACTCAAAATTGCTAAGTCAGTCCAAAAATAGAAGCTGAAAGCTTTTTTTTTTTTTTTTTTTTTCAGAGAAGACAGATAAAAAGGCGCTTATCTCTCGACGCAAAGCATCAATATTTCAGCTGAAATAAGCAATTTCAATAATCATGTATGCATAAGTATAAGTGCGCTTTCATATTTGTATGTGTGTTTGTAGAATAACAAAAATCCTGCACAGGTGAAAAGGATTTGCTAAATTTGAAATAATTTTGTGTTGTGGCAGACAACGAGTTGCAGTAGCAAATGCTGAATTGCGCACTAAAATGGAAATGGAAATGTAAAATGCAATGAAAATCTGCATAAATGTTGAAAGCAGTTATTGTTCTTGTTTTTGAAGCATAAAAGATGCAAAGGTGTGTGTGTGTGTGTGTTTTCATGCTCCAAGTATGTGTTTTGATAGCATTGCTGATTCGTATGCCGTCAGGATTATAGCGCCATTATTTTTATAGCTTCACATTACAAAAGTCGTTCACTGCAGTTTTGGAGGAGCATATGTTAAATGTGTGCAAATACACAGACACATGTATAAGTGTTTCACTCGCGTAATGCAGATGCCTCATTGCAATTGCGAATGTGCGCGCGATATCAATAAAGATTAGCGTTGAACATGCGCGTAAAAAGCTCAGAAAAACACGAAATTCGGCAAACATTTTCCATTTTGATGAAAATCACATTCAAATCACGCGTGTGGATATTTAATTAGCATTTTGAACAACACTCGATTTAGCACTACTCTTTACCACATCAACGAACTCACGTATTTTTGTGTACTTTAACACAAGGTGTATAATAATTTAGAGCTTAATTTACAGCTGAGTTCACATGATGCATTTAGAACGTGATTGCAGCTTATGTGGTGCTATTCAGCGCATATTCAGCGCAAGTTTTAGTAGGTATTTTTGAAAATCAAGCTTTAACTTTATTTTTCTATGCACTTTTGTTTGTTCAACTCAATTCAGCTTGCGCTTACAATCAAGGAAAGCGAATTCAGCACAATATTTACAATTCAGCACAAATTCAGCGCTACTTTTTTAAACCTTGAAAATTGAGGAAAATTAATATTTATTTAATTTCGAAGTGTTCAGCATCGAGTTCAGATATTATTTTATTGATGCAATGCTAACTAAGGCAGTTAGCGCATATTCAGCACAATTTTTAGGTGGTGAATTAGTGTATTAAAGTATATCGTTCCTTATTCTACAAAATTTAGTTACTTTAATTCACTTCAGCTTGCGCTTACAATAAAAAGCGAGAATTCAGCAAAAAGTTTTTTATTCAGCTCATATTCAGCACATATTTTTGAAGCTTGTTAACTGAGGCAATATATATTTATCGTATTTTGGGAAAAAGTTGTAATATTTTTTTAATTCATCTCACATAAATTCATTTTAAAGGATATTTGAGGTATTCAGCATCGAGTTCAGAGTATTCATTCAGTCTAGGGCATTTAGTGCATATATGGCACAACTTTTGGTAAGTGCATTGGTGTATTAAAGGATCACGCGATAAAGTTTGTAAGCGCTAGCTTACAATGAAAAACCTTAATTCAGCACTAAATTTCTTATTCAGCACATATTCAGCACAATTTTTTCAAAGCTTTTAAGTGAGACAATTTCATATTTTATTTGACTTCGAAAAAAGTCTGTATTATATTTAAATTCAGCTCAAACAAACTTATTTTTTTTTTTAAGAATACTCGGGGTATTCAGCAAGGAGTCCAGGGTACATTTTTGAACTTAGTCTTGGCTGAGGTTGTCGAAATATCGAATTATATACATATATTGATATGCTTATTTTTGAACAAGTCTCTTGTATTCAGCACAGGTTTTATGTACAACTCCCCTCTAAGGCTTAATTAACACACCACCTATTATAAAAAATTATATTCAGCTTACATTTGAGCAATTCAGCCCTATTCAGCAAACATAAAACTCACTTTTGTTACTTACTTAACACACAATAACAGCTTAAAATTCAATTCAGCTCACATTTAAGCAATTCAGCGCTTAATCAGCAAACCAAAAAATTCCATTTAATCCCTAACTAGCGCACAATCATATTTTAAATTTCTTTCAAATAACCTTTCAGCTATTCAGCGCGTAGTTTTCACATAACTCTAATCACAAAAATTCCTTTTTCAGTTTCATAATACAGCCCACAATATTAACCTTCATCTAAATTCAGCGCCTCCTTTTAACTAAAAAATGCGATTAAGTGCTTAATTAACACTCAGTGGCAACCAAAAATTAAATTCAGCTAACACTTACTGAATTCAGCGTTATTCAGCAAGCAAAAGGGTCTCATTAAGGCTTTAATTAACTCATAACCACGCCATGATCTTTTATTCAGTTAACATTTTAGCAATTCAGCGCATATTCAGCACGTTTTTTGCACAACTGTAACAACAATCACAAAATTTCGCTTGCACTTTCAAAATAAATCCCACAACTGATACATTCGAGTCAAATTCAGCGCATTTCAAAGAGCATAAAAATTTCATTAATTAACACTCAGCCACTGCTTAAAACTCAATTCAGCTAACATTTAAGCAATTCAGCGCCAATTCAGCAAGCATCAAACTACCACTAGGTTCTCAATTAAAACGCAATCACTACTTTAAATTCTATTCAGCTAAAATAATAGCAATTCAGCGCGTATTTTTTGCCCAACTAACACAAAAGTCCAACTCACACAAAAATTCCGTTCTCACTGAAACAACCATATGCGGTTAGCCTTGCACTTCCGCTCATTATTGTTCAGCACGTCAATGTGGTTTCCGGCAAACGACATTCAGCAAAACGCAGCTTTGATGGGCAGATAGACAGTTTGTGTATAAAATTACAAGCTCAAGTTTTCATCGGCTGCCATTGTTGTTGCAGCTGTCATGTAAGTATTTACCAATTGTTTAGCATTTAATGAAAGTTTTCCCACACACCGAACGCATTAGGCGAGTACATTTTCAATTGTTAGCTCCGCTGACTACAACTACAAAAGCTGTTTGTGTGTGGTCTCAAATGCACTTCGCTCTTTTCACTTCAA
>CAXKVI010000163.1:50000-70000 GCA_964058755.1 Campiglossa producta
CCGAGGAGAAATTAGGAATTTCTAACCGCAGCGTGTCATACTAGTTACACCATCACTGCTTGTTTGAGTTCGTGGGATAATTGCTACTATGTTCGTTAATACGTGTATGTTTTGATGTTATTTTTTTGTTGTATATGTATGAATACATATCTCTTTGCCTTTAGATCACACAGCAGCGACATCTGTCGCTTGCGATGTGTGACTAGGGCTTTTAAGCTGCATCATCTGTTACGATGTTTTTTGCAGCGCCACGGGTCCTTGGCTAGAATATGAAAGCTTTGATGTTATGGTCATGTTATTGTACAGTAGAAAATTTTTCATGGACTATTTGACCGATCTAATAATTTATTTTCTTAAATTATTCTATTTTTTGTTATTAACGAACAAACTGAGCAACAACTCACAAACAAAAAATTAAGTTTAATTTAAAAAAATGAAATAAGTAAAATATTTCTTGAAAAAGATTTTTAGCTGTTTTTTCATTTTCTTTCTATTTTAGTTCATGGTTTTGTTTTTGACGTTTCTTAATTGTTGGATTTTGTGGTGTTTATCCATTTTACCTATAATATTTGTAAATATTCACTTAAGTGTGTAAATAAACCAAATTGTGTTATATGCTCAAAATTATATACCATTAACAAATAAGCATTTGCGTGATTAAATTTAAATTTGTATTAACTCACATCTATAAATATTAACATAACAACAAACGTGTGCCTAACTTTGTAAATGTTTATCGTGCTCCTGCTCAATAGGCTGGAAAATGTGTGTCTAAAGCACGAATTTGTAAGTGCCAACAGCGAACATCTGCGTCGGAGGCGAGGTTTTATTTTTTTCTGAATTTCTTGTAGAGTTCAGTTTTTGTTGCTTTCGCGTTTTTTGTCTCTTTTTTTTTTTGTAATACCATGCCGCTTTTGTTCCATTTCATGTTTTTTTTCTTTTGTCGCCTGTTACCGCTTTCCTGTAGCTAACGACTGTTGGTGTCTTCGTAACGGATTTCCGCTCATTTCCTGTTTTTGAGTATTTTGTTTTGTTTACTCGCACAGAAGTGGTTTGATTGTGGGTGGTTTGTTAGATGGGCGCTATCTTTTCTTAAATCTTTAAAGTGAGGTTTCAGAGACCCCGTCCCATCAGCTGTCTTTCTGTGATAAATAAATTTACTACAACATTTATGTGAACTCTTGGCTTGCATATTACAACAACACTTTTAGTGCCTTCGCTCAAGTTGTATGCCATTGATCTGACAATAATTTTATTCCATTAAAATATATTCGCCACTCAGTCTGTAAAGACAAACTTAACAGCACGTCAGCCCGTCCACGCAAATATTGCATTGCAATGCAAATTATATTTAGAACTCAAAGAAGCAACAACAATAACATAACATAAAAAAACAATACAAAAGAGCAGAGCAAAAACTGATTGCAAACAAATAAGAAAAAACAGCAAAAAAAACAGTACAAACAAGTAAAATAACAAAATAACAAACGAATCGAAAATGCGAGCAAAAACTTTCAACTATCACAAAACTAACAACAACATCAACGCAACAACTCAACTTGTTGTAAGCGAGAAATATGCAAAAACGGAAAATTGCTCGCAATGTTGCTCTCACGGCCCCACCGCTTGTTGTGAGCAAAATTCTTCTTCCATCACAATTTGCACCACACAAATTCCTTCACTCCTCACTTAGAAGGCACATTAGAAAGTATTTGTAGTATTTGTTAGTTGTTATCAGTTTTGTTGTCATTTTGTTTGTGTTGTAATATTTTGTTGTTGTTTTTTTTTGTATACCATTTTTCTTTGGTGCGCCATATTTTGTTTTGGTTTTTGTTATTGTTTCGTGTGAAACAGCGCAATCAGTGCTTGGATGGTGGCAAAGTTTGTTGAAGTGAGTATTTGTCCTACGCCCTGAAGTTGGCGGTTGCTGACTTTTTGCCGCTTGCTATTTACAGTGTGGAGGAGCAACTTTTCTATCGGTTTATGTATGTGTATAAATTTCTTATAGAACGGTATACCATTCCACAGGGGAAAGACTAACAACAAGTTGTTATGTAAATGAATGTAGGAAAGTGTAAAAGATGGGAAGAGTAACTTAAAAAAAAGAACACAAAACTAATAAGAGGATATAAGTGAACGTTGAGAATATATAGAAAGAGAACGTATAGAAAAGAAATTTCCACAAATACTGGTATTGCGAATATTTTGTGGTAATGCTGAGAATTTGGCAAGAGAAAAGAGCGGTACAAATTACAACTCTACTTTAGATGCATAAGTATGGAAGGAGCTAGGTCTAAATAAAATCGAAACGTGCTTAATCTACTAGTAAATGTGGTCAGACAAGAGAAATCGTTATTTACTTTCATTTTGCTTTATTTTATTTATTTTTGTACTTTTTTTATTTTCTTTTATTTTATTTTGTTTATTTTTATTGCATTGTATTGCATTTCGTATTTTTATTTACATTTTTTTTTTTCGTTTTATGTATATTTTTTTTTTTTCATTTTAAATTATTTTATTTTTTTTTTAATTTTACTTTATTTTTATTTTTTATTTATTTTGTTATTTTATTTTTTTTTTTACTCCATCAAATTTTTTTATTTTATTTTATTCTAGTTTGTTTTTTTTTTTTTTGCTTTATTTTTTCTTATTTTATTTTTTATTTTTTATTATTTTATTAACTTCGTATGCGTATAACATTTTTGTAGAAATATTCGTCGATACCTCCGAAGCCGGCCGAGCTATCGAAATTTCAAGATATCTCCCAAACCATTTCAGATATTTCACGGATCACATCGCATATTATAGCACTCATTGACACCTTTCGTTTGACACCCATATTGTACTAAGACATTTTTGGTCACCCCTGGTCCACATATTGAGCGATAACCCCAAAACCCGTTGAGATATCGCAAAAAATAATATTTTAAACTTTAATTTGAGCGTCTAGCAATCCAACGAATCAATTCCATTCAGTACTTTTAGAGTGTTACGACCACAAACATACAGAGAGACATGGTCACCATTTTGGGCGATAACTCCAAAACCGGTTGAGATATCGAAAAAAGTAATATCTTAAATTTTAAGTAGAGCGTCGAGCAATCCAACGAAACAAGTTTCATTCAATTCCATTTATTACTTTCAGAGTGATACGGCCACAAACATACAGACACCCAAAACAGACAGACAGACACAGAAAAGTTTTTAAAATGGTTGATTTGGATTCTACTCGCTTAATAATGCACCCCCCAATCAAATTTTTGTTGATATCTGCCATGTACAGACATCGACCTGTTACAATTTTATTATATGTAGATATATTTTAGTTTATTTTTTATTTTCTTTCATTTTATATTTTTTATCTTATTTTTATTTTTTTTTTTTTTGTTTTGTTATTTTTCATTTAATTTTACTTTATTTTATTTTATTCTATTTTATATTTGATTTTATTTTATATTATTTTAAATAATTTAATTTTTTTCTTTTTTTATTTTATTTTATCTTATTTATTTTTTAATTATTTTTTTATTTATTTTTTTTTATTATTTTATTTTTTTATTTCATTTTATTTTATATTATTTTATTTTATTTTATTTTATTTTACTTTATTTTATTTTATTCTATTTTATATTTGATTTTATTTTATATTATTTTAAATAATTTAATTTTTTTCTTTTTTTATTTTATTTTATCTTATTTATTTTTTAATTATTTTTTTATTTATTTTTTTTTTATTATTTTATTTTTTTATTTCATTTTATTTTATATTATTTTATTTTATTTTATTTTATTTTACTTTATTTTATTTTATTCTATTTTATATTTGATTTTATTTTATATTATTTTAAATAATTTAATTTTTTTCTTTTTTTATTTTATTTTATCTTATTTATTTTTTAATTATTTTTTTATTTATTTTTTTTTATTATTTTATTTTTTTATTTCATTTTATTTTATATTATTTTATTTTATTTTATTTTATTTTACTTTATTTTATTTTATTCTATTTTATATTTGATTTTATTTTATATTATTTTAAATAATTTAATTTTTTTCTTTTTTTATTTTATTTTATCTTATTTATTTTTTAATTATTTTTTTATTTATTTTTTTTTTATTATTTTATTTTTTTATTTCATTTTATTTTATATTATTTTATTTTATTTTATTTTATTTTACTTTATTTTATTTTATTCTATTTTATATTTGATTTTATTTTATATTATTTTAAATAATTTAATTTTTTTCTTTTTTTATTTTATTTTATCTTATTTATTTTTTAATTATTTTTTTATTTATTTTTTTTTATTATTTTATTTTTTTATTTCATTTTATTTTATATTATTTTATTTTATTTTATTTTATTTTATTTTATTTTATTTTATTTTATTTTATTTTATTTTATTTTATTTTATTTTATTTTATTTTATTTTATTTTATTTTATTTTATTTTATTTTATTTTATTTTATTTTATTTTATTTTATTTTATTTTATTTTATTTTATTTTATTTTATTTTATTTTATTTTATTTTATTTTATATTATTTTATTTTATTTTATTTTATTTTATTTTATTTTATTTTATTTTATTTTATTTTATTTTATTTTATTTTATTTTATTTTATTTTATTTTATTTCATTTTATTTCATTTTATTTTATTTTATTTTATTTTATTTTATATTATTTTATTTTATTTTATTTTATTTTATTTTATTTTATTTTATTTTATTTTATTTTATTTTATTTTATTTTATTTTATTTTATTTTATTTTATTTTATTTTATTTTATTTTATTTTATTTTATTTTATTTTATTTTATTTTATTTTATTTTATTTTATTTTATTTTATTTTATTTTATTTTATTTTATTTTATTTTATTTTATTTTATTTTATTTTATTTTATTTTATTTTATTTTATTTTATTTTATTTTATTTTATTTTATTTTATTTTATTTTATTTTATTTTATTTTATTTTATTTTATTTTATTTTATTTTATTTTATTTTATTTTATTTTATTTTATTTTATTTTATTTTATTTTATTTTATTTTATTTTATTTTATTTTATTTTATTTTATTTTATTTTATTTTATTTTATTTTATTTTATTTTATTTTATTTTATTTTATTTTATTTTATTTTATTTTATTTTATTTTATTTTATTTTATTTTATTTTATTTCATTTTATTTTATTTTATTTTATTTTATATTATTTTATTTTATTTTATTTTATTTTATTTTATTTTATTTTATTTTATTTTATTTTATTTTATTTTATTTTATTTTATTTTATTTTATTTTATTTTATTTTATTTTATTTTATTTTATTTTATTTTATTTTATTTCATTTTATTTTATTTTATTTTATTTTATATTATTTTATTTTATTTTATTTTATTTTATTTTATTTTATTTTATTTTATTTTATTTTATTTTATTTTATTTTATTTTATTTTATTTTATTTTATTTTATTTTATTTTATTTTATTTTATTTTATTTTATTTTATTTTATTTTATTTTATTTTATTTTATTTTATTTTATTTTATTTTATTTTATTTTATTTTATTTTATTTTATTTTATTTTATTTTATTTTATTTTATTTTATTTTATTTTATTTTATTTTATTTTATTTTATTTTATTTTATTTTATTTTATTTTATTTTATTTTATTTTATTTTCTTTTATTTTATTTTATTTTATTTTATTTTATTTTATTTTATTTTATTTTACTTTATTTTATTTTATTTTAGTTTATTTTATTTTATTAATTTTTTTAAATTTTTTTTTTTTTTATTTTATTTTATTTTATTTTATTTTATTTTATTTTATTAATTTTTTTAAATTTTTTTTTTTTTATTTTATTTTATTTTATTTTATTTTATTTTATTTTTTTTTTTTTATTTTATTTTATTTTATTTAAAAAAAAAAAATTAAATAAATGTAATTTAATTATATAAAATTGAATAAAAAATAATAAAAAATAAAATATAATAAAAATGTATAATAACATAAAAAAATAAATAAAATAAAATAACTTAAAATTAAATTAAATAAAGCGAAACAAAGTAAAAAAATAAAAATAATTTAATAAAAATTAAGGAAGACAAAAAACAAACTTAAATAAAATAAGATGTGAAATATTTTGTTGGAAGGCTGGCTCAGTAATTTTTTTATAGAAGGAGTATTTAGACCTTATGCAGGTCGTCTTATTTGGCTACTATCAGGACACTTTCTGATGAATCTACTGGATGAGCGCATTTAAATCTCAACTAAGGAATGACATTTAATAAAACTCCAATCATGCTGATACAGTCCTAAAAAATCCGGCTAAAGCATGATCGTTGGCAAAAGCGGAGTAATTTTTCGAAAAATAACCAAAAAAAAAAAAGTTTTTAGACTGAACCCAAACACAATAATTAGCTTTTCCAGCATAATATTGTATCGAAATTTAAAAATATTCTCCCTAATAGCTATAGGTTACATCTAAGAAACAAACAAAACAATGTTTTTATATATTTGCATAGAAATTTGAAACCTTAAACTCAAATATTCTTAAAACGTCTTTTTGGAAGAGTCTCCTCATTAATAAAATAATATTTATTGACTCTCCAGAAGGCAACCAAATCCCTTAGCGGTTGTCTCATTTTCTTAGTACCAAGCTAACTCACATACTCGCGCTTTAAGTCAAAATTCGAAAAAAAAGCAGTCGCTCGCTCACATTTAACTTTTTGAAATTTTTCGCCCACCTTTTCAATTAGCTATCCGATCATTTATCATTTGGCGGACGCTCATAAATTTCAACGAAATAAAGGATGCTAAGTGAAATGTGTGGTATGAATCACAGGTATAAATCGCACCACAAAAATACATGCATGTGTATTAGGGTAGACCTTGTTTAGCACAGAAAAATAAATATTTTTCACACAAATTAATCATACTGCTTGCACAAAAAGTTTGGAACGCTTGGTGGGATCATTCCTTTTCGAAAATTTCCAGTAAACTATACCTAGAAACTTGACTAAAAACTCAATTGATTAAAAACCAAGTCAAACGCATCCTAATGTACATGAGAACATGCTTACTTAACTACATGTTCATATGAAGCATTCACAACCTAAGCGACCGCCATGGCGTATGAGCAACATTTAGAAAATTTCCATTTGGTAAAGTTGCCTGCTGTCGTTAATCGCGCTGCCTCCGCTGCCATCTATTATAAACGATTTCAAGCGTATAAGACAGATATAAATGATAAAATGTGAAAATTGTAGATTTTGAATGGAAAATAACAAATCGGAAATGAAAACCAAATGACAGTTGTACGCTTTAGCTATTTATGGAGATTTAAATGTTGGCAGCAGAGCAGGAATGGACGAATGGGAAGATAGCGTAAAGCCACCAACTTTTTGTTAAATTTCTACGCTTCGTTGGCTATTTATTGGCTTTCCACAAATTTGTTTGCTTGCTTCAACTACCTTTTCAGTTGTACTTTTGGAGCTCATCTCAGGTAAACGTTTTTTTTTTTTTTGTGTAAACAAAAACATTTTGTAGCCACACACCGTAACAAAAGGTGATTCGCGCGTGCAGCGAGGCGAGACTGTGCGATGTTTTCGATTGCCCAACTCAGTCCTCCTTGCTGCTATTATCTTTGTGTTTAAAGGTATTATTTGATTTATCTAAGACAAAATCCGTCAAATGAAATGAATGTTGATACTTTGAAGGAGCTTAATTTTAATAGCGCATATTAAGGTGATTTATATAGATAACAAAGTCTGATTGAAGTAAAATCAAAATTAAAATTAAAATTAAAATTAAAATTAAAATTTAAAATTAAAATTAAAATTAAAATTAAAATTAAAATTAAAATTAAAATTAAAATTAAAATTAAAATTAAAATTAAAATTAAAATTAAAATTAAAATTAAAATTAAAATTAAAATTAAAATTAAAATTAAAATTAAAATTAAAATTAAAATTAAAATTAAAATTAAAATTAAAATTAAAATTAAAATTAAAATTAAAATTAAAATTAAAATTAAAATTAAAATTAAAATTAAAATTAAAATTAAAATTAAAATTAAAATTAAAATTAAAATTAAAATTAAAATTAAAATTAAAATTAAAATTAAAATTAAAATTAAAATTAAAATTAAAATTAAAATTAATGGAGATTTAAATGTTGGCAGCAGAGCAGGAATGGACGAATGGGAAGATAGCGTAAAGCCACCAACTTTTTGTTAAATTTCTACGCTTCGTTGGCTATTTATTGGCTTTCCACAAATTTGTTTGCTTGCTTCAACTACCTTTTCAGTTGTACTTTTGGAGCAGTTGTACTTTTGGAGCTCATCTCAGGTAAACGTTTTTTTTTTTTTTTGTGTAAACAAAAACATTTTGTAGCCACACACCGTAACAAAAGGTGATTCGCGCGTGCAGCGAGGCGAGACTGTGCGATGTTTTCGATTGCCGAACTCAGTCCTCCTTGCTGCTATTATCTTTGTGTTTAAAGGTATTATTTGATTTATCTAAGACAAAATCCGTCAAATGAAATGAATGTTGATACTTTGAAGGAGCTTAATTTTAATAGCGCATATTAAGGTGATTTATATAGATAACAAAGTCTGATTGAAGTAAAATCAAAATTAAAATTAAAATTAAAATTAAAATTAAAATTTAAAATTAAAATTAAAATTAAAATTAAAATTAAAATTAAAATTAAAATTAAAATTAAAATTAAAATTAAAATTAAAATTAAAATTAAAATTAAAATTAAAATTAAAATTAAAATTAAAATTAAAATTAAAATTAAAATTAAAATTAAAATTAAAATTAAAATTAAAATTAAAATTAAAATTAAAATTAAAATTAAAATTAAAATTAAAATTAAAATTAAAATTAAAATTAAAATTAAAATTAAAATTAAAATTAAAATTAAAATTAAAATTAAAATTAAAATTAAAATTAAAATTAAAATTAAAATTAAAATTAAAATTAAAATTAAAATTAAAATTAAAATTAAAATTAAAATTAAAATTAAAATTAAAATTAAAATTAAAATTAAAATTAAAATTAAAATTAAAATTAAAATTAAAATTAAAATTAAAATTAAAATTAAAATTAAATTAAAATTAAAATTAAAATTAAAATTAAAATTAAAATTAAAATTAAAATTAAAATTAAAATTAAAATTAAAATTAAAATTAAAATTAAAATTAAAATTAAAATTAAAATTAAAATTAAAATTAAAATTAAAATTAAAATTAAAATTAAAATTAAAATTAAAATTAAAATTAAAATTAAAATTAAAATTAAAATTAAAATTAAAATTAAAATTAAAATTAAAATTAAAATTAAAATTAAAATTAAAATTAAAATTAAAATTAAAATTAAAATTAAAATTAAAATTAAAATTAAAATTAAAATTAAAATTAAAATTAAAATTAAAATTAAAATTAAAATTAAAATTAAAATTAAAATTAAAATTAAAATTAAAATTAAAATTAAAACTAAAATTAAAATTAAAATTAAAATTAAAATTAAAATTAAAATTAAAATTAAAATTAAAATTAAAATTAAAATTAAAATTAAAATTAAAATTAAAATTAAAATTAAAATTAAAATTAAAATTAAAATTAAAATTAAAATTAAAATTAAAATTAAAATTAAAATTAAAATTAAAATTAAAATTAAAATTAAAATTAAAATTAAAATTAAAATTAAAATTAAAATTAAAATTAAAATTAAAATTAAAATTAAAATTAAAATTAAAATTAAAATTAAAATTAAAATTAAAATTAAAATTAAAATTAAAATTAAAATTAAAATTAAAATTAAAATTAAAATTAAAATTAAAATTAAAATTAAAATTAAAATTAAAATTAAAATTAAAATTAAAATTAAAATTAAAATTAAAATTAAAATTAAAATTAAATTAAAATTAAAATTAAAATTAAAATTAAAATTAAAATTAAAATTAAAATTAAAATTAAAATTAAAATTAAAATTAAAATTAAAATTAAAATTAAAATTAAAATTAAAATTAAAATTAAAATTAAAATTAAAATTAAAATTAAAATTAAATTAAAATTAAAATTAAAATTAAAATTAAAATTAAAATTAAATTAAAATTAAAATTAAATTAAAATTAAAATTAAAATTAAAATTAAAATTAAAATTAAAATTAAAATTAAAATTAAAATTAAAATTAAAATTAAAATTAAAATTAAATTAAAATTAAAATTAAATTAAAATTAAAATTAAAATTAAAATTAAATTAAAATTAAAATTAAAATTAAAATTAAAATTAAAATTAAAATTAAAATTAAAATTAAAATTAAAATTAAAATTAAAATTAAAATTAAAATTAAAATTAAAATTAAAATTAAAATTAAAATTAAAATTAAAATTAAAATTAAAATTAAAATTAAAATTAAAATTAAAATTAAAATTAAAATTAAAATTAAAATTAAAATTAAAATTAAAATTAAAATTAAAATTAAAATTAAAATTAAAATTAAAATTAAAATTAAAATTAAAATTAAATTAAAATTAAAATTAAAATTAAAATTAAAATTAAAATTAAAATTAAAATTAAAATTAAAATTAAAATTAAAATTAAAATTAAAATTAAAATTAAAATTAAAATTAAAATTAAAATTAAAATTAAAATTAAAATTAAAATTAAAATTAAAATTAAAATTAAAATTAAAATTAAAATTAAAATTAAAATTAAAATTAAAATTAAAATTAAAATTAAAATTAAAATTAAAATTAAATTAAAATTAAAATTAAAATTAAAATTAAAATTAAAATTAAAATTAAAAATTAAAATTAAAATTAAAATTAAAATTAAAATTAAAATTAAAATTAAAATTAAAATTAAAATTAAAATTAAAATTAAAATTAAAATTAAAATTAAAAGTAAAATTAAAATTAAAATTAAAATTAAAATTAAAATTAAAATTAAAATTAAAATTAAAATTAAAATTAAAATTAAAATTAAAATTAAAATTAAAATTAAAATTAAAATTAAAATTAAAATTAAAATTAAAATTAAAATTAAAATTAAAATTAAAATTAAAATTAAAATTAAAATTAAAATTAAAATTAAAATTAAAATTAAAATTAAATTAAAATTAAAATTAAAATTAAAATTAAAATTAAAATTAAAATTAAAATTAAAATTAAAATTAAAATTAAAATTAAAATTAAAATTAAAATTAAAATTAAAATTAAAATTAAAATTAAAATTAAAATTAAAATTAAAATTAAAATTAAAATTAAAATTAAAATTAAAATTAAAATTAAAATTAAAATTAAAATTAAAATTAAAATTAAAATTAAAATTAAAATTAAAATTAAAATTAAATTAAATTAAAATTAAAATTAAAATTAAAATTAAAATTAAAATTAAAATTAAAATTAAAATTAAAATTAAAATTAAAATTAAAATTAAAATTAAAATTAAAATTAAAATTAAAATTAAAATTAAAATTAAAATTAAAATTAAAATTAAAATTAAAATTAAAATTAAAATTAAAATTAAAATTAAAATTAAAATTAAAATTAAAATTAAAATTAAAATTAAAATTAAAATTAAAATTAAAATTAAAATTAAAATTAAAATTAAAATTAAAATTAAAGTTAAAATTAAAATTAAAATTAAAATTAAAATTAAAATTAAAATTAAAATTAAAATTAAAATTATTATTTTTTGATGTGTTATTCAAGTATTTATCCTAATAATGGTCATATTTTTCGAAAAATTGTAACTAAGTCAGCCAAGTATATCAATAAGTTCCAACAAAATTCTTTCAAATCTTAATAAACTAGAAAATTATTTCTAACATCAAATTTCTCCGGCAAGTGTATAACCAACAGCATCATGACCTCCATAGCTAGTTTTTTTCATTTTTAAAACTTCATCAAATTCAAAAAACTGAAATATTTACCCATGTCCTATAATTGAATAACTTTATGCACTAAATGACGATAATAAAACCAAACTCACACAAACAAAAATCTGGCTAAAAATTACTACACATGAAAGTCCATTTACGAGTGTTTAAATAAAAGTTTATTTGCAAACAACTTCATATAAGGCAAGTGAAACAAAACACACGCACACATACACACACGCAAGCAACATAAAATTCCAATTAGCCACAGGTGAATCGACATTTCTCGCCACGTGTTTGTTTATTTAGAAAATTGTGTTTTATATACACAAAAAACTCATTTTTGAGTACATTTCAAATTGTGTTAGTTTAACAGTGTGTTGGTGTTTTGATAGACATGCATACCATTGTATATATGTAAATTGATATCTATGTTCATATACACAAATGCAAGCATATTTATCTACCACAATCTGTTTTTAATTTGTATGTGAATGGCTTGGTAAACAACACTGGCTAGCCACTTCGGCTCTTGCTTGATATATTTCGTATGCTTACTTTTAAATAATTTTGATTAAATTTTTCAGCAACTTTGTATATTTTTGTTGATTTAAAATAAAATGGAATAACCAGACAAATTTTGAAAAAAAAAAAAATTTGTGAATTTGTGTTTACAGTATTTTCTAATTAAAATTTTATTAGCCACCGAATTATTAACACTTCAAACAATAGTTATCAACGTAATTAAAATGGTTTATAAAATATTTCAATGAAGTAGCAGCCGGCCTTGATAGTGAATTGCATATAAGCAAAACTGCTGCAACGACAAAGATACTACTTATAAATAACAAAAAATAGTATATATAATTAGCTATACATTTAATACAATTTACAATATAATAACTGTTATATAATTGCATATTTATAGCATTAATTGGCAAACTATCAGCAAAAAAAAATATTATTGCAGCCAATTAATCGGAAAATTTTTCATGTGACTTTTTTCCATATGCAACAATTTTTCAATATGTAAGTAACCTATAAAAAAAAGCCGGTATGTAGGCAGCTTTCCTTTTGTTAATAAAAGCTCTTTATTTTATGTTTATTGTTTTCCAATTAATTGAGCGCTGCACAAATACAACAGATAACACAAAGCAAATATTTAAACTAGTATGCGGGTTTTATACAACAGATAACACAAAGCAAATATTTAAACTAGTATGCGGGTTTTTTTATTTAGTTGGCGCAACAGTTTGATTGAAAAGTCAATTATGTATGCGGGATTTTCAGCCAACCTTGGAAAATTATAAGCTCAAACACTCCCCTTTCCCTTGCGATTCTATGGAATGGTTATTAGTGAGGCCTGTTTTCTTATTGTTTCTTTTTATTATTTTATTTTTAATTTTATTTTATGTCGTTTTATTTTATATTAATTTAGTTTTTTTACTTGATTTAATTTAATATTATTTTTTATTACTTTAATGAATTTTATGTATTTTTTTATTTTTATTTTTTTTATTTAATATTATTTTATCTTTATTTTTATTTTATTTTACTTTATTTTATTAAGCTATTGCATAGATTTTAGCGCAGGCCTTGGCGGTGGGAGTGACATGAAAAAAATGATAATGTAAAAAAGTTCGTAGTAACGGACTTTTTTCAATGTTAAAAGGTTCGCCGTTAGCAACATAACTAGACACAAATAAATATAAGCGTTGCCTACATTTAGGCGATGACGTTGTACTAATATTAGCAACAGGCCGATTAGATAAAATTGCAGCTGTACATTACATTACAATTAAATTGGATGTGTAAGCGTTGCCTACATTTAGGCTAAACTACTAACAGTGTGACGTTGTACCTAAACTTGGAGCTGTATAGGCTATACTGTTAACAGGTTAAGGCTGTACTGCTCAAAAGTCACAAATATGCTCATTGAGTTTTCATAAATATTATAATTGCATAAGTTGATAAAAAGTGATATACAATAGCTTTATCGCGGCAGTCCCCGTATGTCACACGTCCTTTTTGTATTTTATTTTATTTTTTTTTTTTATATATTTTATGTTATTTTATTTCATTTTATTTTATTTTATTTTATTTTATTTTATTTTATTTTATTTTATTTTATTTTATTTTATTTTATTTTATTTTATTTTATTTTATTTTATTTTATTTTATTTTATTTTATTTTATTTTATTTTATTTTATTTTATTTTATTTTATTTTATTTTATTTTATTTTATTTTATTTTATTTTATTTTATTTTATTTTATTTTATTTTATTTTATTTTATTTTATTTTATTTTATTTTATTTTATTTTATTTTATTTTATTTTATTTTATTTTATTTTATTTTATTTTATTTTATTTTATTTTATTTTATTTTATTTTATTTTATTTTATTTTATTTTATTTTATTTTATTTTATTTTATTTTATTTTATTTTATTTTATTTTATTTTATTTTATTTTATTTTATTTTATTTTATTTTATTTTATTTTATTTTATTTTATTTTATTTTATTTTATTTTATTTTATTTTATTTTATTTTATTTTATTTTATTTTATTTTATTTTATTTTATTTTATTTTATTTTATTTTATTTTATTTTATTTTATTTTATTTTATTTTATTTTATTTTATTTTATTTTATTTTATTTTATTTTATTTTATTTTATTTTATTTTATTTTATTTTATTTTATTTTATTTTATTTTATTTTATTTTATTTTATTTTATTTTATTTTATTTTATTTTATTTTATTTTATTTTATTTTATTTTATTTTATTTTATTTTATTTTATTTTATTTTATTTTATTTTATTTTATTTTATTTTATTTTATTTTATTTTATTTTATTTTATTTTATTTTATTTTATTTTATTTTATTTTATTTTATTTTATTTTATTTTATTTTATTTTATTTTATTTTATTTTATTTTATTTTATTTTATTTTATTTTATTTTATTTTATTTTATTTTATTTTATTTTATTTTATTTTATTTTATTTTATTTTATTTTATTTTATTTTATTTTATTTTATTTTATTTTATTTTATTTTATTTTATTTTATTTTATTTTATTTTATTTTATTTTATTTTATTTTATTTTATTTTATTTCATTTTATTTTATTTTATTTTACTTTATTTTATTTTATTTTATTTTTATTTTATTTTATTTTTCTTTTATTTTAGTTTATTTTTTTATTATATTTTATTTTATTTTATTTTATTTTATTTTATTTTATTTTATTTTATTTTATTTTATTTTATTTTATTTTATTTTATTTTATTTTATTTTATTTTATTTTATTTTATTTTATCTTATTTTATTTTATTTTATTTTATTTTATTTTATTTTATTTTATTTTATTTTATTTTATTTTATTTTATTTTATTTTATTTTATTTTATTTTATTTTATTTTATTTTATTTTATTTTATTTTATTTTATTTTATTTTATTTTATTTTATTTTATTTTATTTTATTTTATTTTATTTTATTTTATTTTATTTTATTTTATTTTATTTTATTTTATTTTATTTTATTTTATTTTATTTTATTTTATTTTATTTTATTTTATTTTATTTTATTTTATTTTATTTTATTTTATTTTATTTTATTTTATTTTATTTTATTTTATTTTATTTTATTTTATTTTATTTTATTTTATTTTATTTTATTTTATTTTATTTTATTTTATTTTATTTTATTTTATTTTATTTTATTTTATTTTATTTTATTTTATTTTATTTTATTTTATTTTATTTTATTTTATTTTATTTTATTTTATTTTATTTTATTTTATTTTATTTTATTTTATTTTATTTTATTTTATTTTATTTTATTTTATTTTATTTTATTTTATTTTATTTTATTTTATTTTATTTTATTTTATTTTATTTTATTTTATTTTATTTTATTTTATTTTATTTTATTTTATTTTATTTTATTTTATTTTATTTTATTTTATTTTATTTTATTTTATTTTATTTTATTTTATTTTATTTTATTTTATTTTATTTTATTTTATTTTATTTTATTTTATTTTATTTTATTTTATTTTATTTTATTTTATTTTATTTTATTTTATTTTATTTTATTTTATTTTATTTTATTTTATTTTATTTTATTTTATTTTATTTTATTTTATTTTATTTTATTTTATTTTATTTTAGTTTAGTTTATTTTATTTTATTTTATTTTATTTTATTTTATTTTATTTTATTTTATTTTATTTTATTTTATTTTATTTTGTTCATATTTTTAGTCGATATTTTTTTCATATAATCCGAACACTACTAATGAAAAAGCACATTCATAAAACGTCTCACGTACTGTCTTTAAAGTGACAGTCACTATTTATATGGCATTTCTCTCAGGAGCCCATGTTGAGATGAGATAGAGCTGAATGAATGCAATTGCAGCCAGAGTACGAGCTGCAATCACAGCAGTGGAGATGAATGACGATATCAGCAAAAACTGACAGCGTGAAATAACGTGCCTAAGAAAGTTGTTACGTTTATTGCTGGCAAAACAAATGAAAAAAGTAAAATCACAAGAGAAAATATGATGAATGCCTGTACTCCGCACATAAGACACACTCCTGCGCAGGTGAAAGCAAGGTGAAAATTGCAATTCGTGCTGTCCGAAATTACATGTGCCATACTGTGACGTTGTCTAGAGAGTCCTTTGCGGCTCGGTTTTAGATTTCATTACTACTACTGCCAGCTGAAAATGCGGATTCCAGCACCCTCACGCATTTTCACCACATACTATTTGTGGAGTGTGTTTAGAAAGCAAAAAGCGCCTAAAAGTATGCAGCCTTTAAGACCTGAGACATGCATGCAGAACGAATTCTAACTAAACCTCTCCCGTCAAAATTATACAATTTTTGGTTCACAGGAGAAAAAAGATATATATTGGCATTTTATTCTTATTCCTTGTTGGAGGAGTAACAATTTTTTCTTTACCATACAACAAAAAGTTTGTAATACTAACAAAATGCATTATTAAAACACTTACATATCTCTCAAACTAATCACTTAACCACCAAACAAATATCAACTTTAAGTTCAATAAACTAGTTTCCATTACTCGTTATAGCTTTTCAATTGCAATATATTCGACTTTTGTGCACAAAAGTTTTGCAATAACAATTAAGTTCAGCATGATAAACAGATAGCTAGCAAAATTCAATTAGGAAATACCGGAAATCAAAGCACAATTTTAGGCGCTTACTTTTATTGACCATACAAATGGCAAAGTTATGAGTGTGCGGGTTCAAACAAAATGTATGCGCTGTTCATAGCAGTCGAATATTTTCGTAGTACTCCAAAAAGCGGTGTAAAGCAATTAGTACTAATTGGATAAGCGGTCGTGATTGCGGTGTGTTTGGCAAAATGGTAAGCAGCTCGATTAGCGATGTAGTAGTTAGATGTGCGGGAAATAATGAAATTGGCAAATGCATGCAAGCTACACTGGTTCGCTTATAACTATATTGCGAATTAGCACATTAGACTGTAGCAAAAAATATGAATTTGCGGTAAAGAAAGGTGTAACGACAGCTACACATATGATTATTTAGAAAATATCGGGCCCTGGTAAACTTCCTGGAAGACAAATTATACCCCACTTTAACCTAAGCAAACCGCTACCTACATACCAAATTTCAAGTAAATCCAACCATATATACGAAAGCTTAGAATAAGTCAGTCCTGGGTCCACTTTCCGGAAGAAAATTTATCCTATATATTAATTTATCCTATATACATATATACACACCAAGTTTCTAGCAAATTTATCCATAAATCCGATTGTTTAGAAGAGATCAGTCCCTGGTCCACTTCCCGGAAGAAAAATCATACCATATTTTAACCTAAGCAAAACGCTACCTACATACCAAATTTCAAGTAAATACAGCCTTTTATACTACAGTTTCGAATAGGACGGTCCCGGGTCCACTTCCCAAAAAAAAAACTTAACAGAAACCCTCTCCAGGCTTCTACTAATCCAATACGAAAATTTGAACGAAATCGGCCGAGTAGTTATGGAGTCCATAAGCTACATACATACATACGTACATACATACATACATCAAATTTTATATATTTGTTAAGTTCATTAGGGTGAGTGAAAATCGCCCTGCAAAACTTCTTGAATCCAAAATTTTTCTCCACAACTCAGTAAATAATGTTCCATGTTTACCAAAAGCTTTACACATATTTGAAGACATGCATGGATGAAGGGGGTATCTCGCATTTTGAGTGAAACGAGAAAATCGGCTTTAAAGTTTTGCTTAAACATTTGAGGTTTTTTCGAATCTTTATGGAAAACCGACAAAAAAATTATGCAAAGCCATAAAAGACGTTGCATAATATGCAAAAAAAAGCATAAATTTATATTTAGTGTTTTATATGAAAAAAACGGAACATACCCCCTTCTTCCACAATTCATATTGAAAAGTTGTGTACATACCCCCTTCATCCATGAATTATCTTCTACAATTTTCACGATAGGCAGATTCTGATAAGACAGAAATATAGATCTGCATAAACAGTATTCACCAATGCCAAAAACAGAAATTGAGTGAGAATGCGACATACCCCCTTCATCCATGCATGTCTTCATTTACTTAAGCACTTGCTTGCACTCAAATATTATAAAGCTATTTGAGTAAGGAAAATGCTATACCGCAACCCACATGACGTACGATACCCACTGAGTCGTGTGGCTTTGCTGCGGTTAATGACAATATTTGCTGAGTCTAAATGCTGTCACTTGCGTTATTGTCGTGGTGCAGTATATATTTGTTGTTGAGGTCTTCGAATTGGCTTGTTGTGGGTAGAGGCAAAATTTTACGCGTCAATGCGCTGTAAACCAGCAGCACAGCATGACTGCATGCATACATATTAGGGTGATTCGATATAGAACAATCTTGTGAAAAAAGTGCGCCTCAAAGTATGCAAAAATTTAATTACTTAAAGGCACCAACCTCAGGACGCCAGCAGGACAATATCACACTGACAAAAGCTTGTCAAATATAGCTTTCATTTCTGTTAAGTAGAAAAATACCTTAGAGAACAAACGAAATGTTATCACAGTTATCACAGTTAGCTTTGTAAGCTAATACTGACAAGTAAGACTCCCAAGAGCGCTAAACAATACCTTGGTAGCAAAAAAAAAAAAAACAAATGACAAGAAAAATTTCACAAAAAGAAGTTGAGCTGAGATAAACAACAAAATAATGAGACAGCAGCTTGGAAGGGCATGTGACAAGCAATGAAGTACAGATTCAAGCGATGAAGAAAACAGAAAAGGTTAAAGCATAATATAAAAAAAAAATTACCTTCAGCATACAAAAGAGCACAGCTAAATGACAGTCAAATCAAAATGAGACTCATCAAAAAGTCAAAAGCCATTGTAAATAGTGGTTACAACAACTAAGGCAGCTGACAAAAGAGCACGGAGTTCGGGAGTTCGTAGTAGAAGAAGAAATGAAAAGGAAGCTTTGAAGAAAAAAATGTTTATTAGCAATACAGCTTAACCTTAAGTGCCATTAGTGCTAACACAAATGACTGTATAAACAAATGTTTGGCTCTTTGTGGTGAGCTAGGAATGGAGTGTGCTGCGAGATCAGACTGATAAAACTAAAAAAATAAATGAAAGATAACATGATAAGAAAAATAAATAACAGATAATCTTGGAAGCAGCTGCAATTTAAAAAAATAAAAATTTCAATGAAATAAAATAAACTAAAATCAAATAAAATAAAATAAAATAAAATAAAATAAAATAAAATAAAATAAAATAAAATAAAATAAAATAAAATAAAATAAAATAAAATAAAATAAAATAAAATAAAATAAAATAAAATAAAATAAAATAAAATAAAATAAAATAAAATAAAATAAAATAAAATAAAATAAAATAAAATAAAATAAAATAAAATAAAATAAAATAAAATAAAATAAAATAAAATAAAATAAAATAAAATAAAATAAAATAAAATAAAATAAAATAAAATAAAATAAAATAAAATAAAATAAAATAAAATAAAATAAAATAAAATAAATTAAAATAAAATAAAATAAAATAAAATA
>CAXKVI010000163.1:77500-84435 GCA_964058755.1 Campiglossa producta
TGTTTTTTTAATTTTTTTTAATATTTTAATTCAATTTTTTTATTAGATTTTTTTATCTTGTTTTATATTAATTTTATTTATTATTATTAATATTATTTTATTATTTTTTTTTTTTTTGATATTGTTTTATATCACCTGCATTTGTTTATTCTATTTTTATTTAATTTTTTTAATTTTATTTCTTGATATTATTTTATTTTATAATATTTATTTCACCTAATTAAATTTTTTTTTAATTTTTTTTTAGTTTTTTATCTATTTTTTATTTTATTTTATTTTTTTTTTAACTTTTTTATTTAAATTTTTTTGTTTAATTAGTTTTTCTTTCTTTCATTTTTTTTTTGTTTTATTTTGTTTTATTTTATTTTTTTTATATTTCATTTTGTTATACTTTTCTATTTTTAATTTTGGTCATATTTTTTTGTTTTTTTTTTGTTGTATTTTATTTTATTTAACTTAATTTAATTTAATTTGATTTAATTTAATTTAATTGAATTAATTTTTATACATTTTTATAATACAGCCATGGAAAGCGAAAAAAATGAAATTAAAACATAAAATTCGTGACACTTTTGCTTGTACGCCTGCAGCGTGCTAGGTTAAAATTCCAAGGATTTCCTTGCTCTCATACCCAACTTTAGTTGTCCCAATACATCTAAAGAGCTGCCTGTTTATCAACGATTTGTGTATGCCATAAAAGTTCCGTTACAGTCTACAACATATCCGGTCACACAGTACACAAGTATTCATGTGCAAACGCTTGTCTTGGTATATGTGACAACAATTGCATGTCTTGCCATTGCATGTTGCCGAGAAATTAGTCGTCATCATAGTCAGCGTCAAGCGGCAGCTTTGTCGTCATCACCAGCGCATTGAGTTGTTGCTTTTGCTACAAGCTAAATACAAAATAGGAAGTTAGACGCCCGTTGCTTTAGCAGCTGCTTGCTGCCTGCTGCCTGCTGTCATTTATCGTGTATGCAATGCAATGTCATGTTGTGGCATGCAATATTAGAAACATGCAATGCTATGCTGTAATGCATTGCTGTTACACATTCAACTATGACGGCAACGAAACTTTATATGTAGCATGCTTTTAGGCGCTCAGACGCTATTTTCTTGCCTACCCGGCAGCTTTTTTAAGTTGGGCGGGTTTGCTCTTGTGTTGGCTTCTTTTTATTTGAAGTTTTAGTTTTATATGTCTACCTCTGGTCGCTACTTTTTGTTTTCTGACAACGCTTTGTTGTCATAGCCACCGTCTTATCAAACAACAAGCAAAGTAGTCGCAAAATTTATTTGTTTTTTGCCTTAAATATTTTATTTTCTTCTGATATCTTTTATTCAACTTTTTCATACAAATCTGTAAATTTACGAAGTAGCAGTAAGACGGCGACCCTTGGTACCAACTTATTGTTAAGACATCATGGTTGGTATGCGGCTTTGATACTCAAGTGGCAACACCCAAGTGGGCAGTCTTAAAATCGAGCTTACTACGCCCAGTTTCATCAAATTCGGTCAAGCCTTCGAAAATGAACCCAAAATTATCCCAAAATGATACTAGAATTATCCAAAAATTATCCTAAAATAACCCCAAGCGACCCCAAAATGATTCCTATGTGATTCCAAACTGACCCCAAAATGATCCCAAAATGATCCTAAAATGATCCCAAAACAACTCTAAAATGGTACCAAAATGAACAAAAATGATCCCAAAATAATCCCAAAATGACCCATAAACGGTTCCTAAATTATCGCAAAATTATTCCTCAATGATCCCAAAAGACCCCAAAATGATCCCAAAATTGTCCCAAAATGATTCCAAAACGATCGCAAAATTACTCCAAAATGGTCCCAATATGACCAAAAAAATCCCAAAATGACCCCAAAACGATCCCGAAACGACCCAAAAATGATCCCAAAATGACTCCAAAATAGTCCCAAAATGATCCCGAAACGACCCAAAAATGGTCCTAAAATTATCCCAAATGACCCCAAAATGGCCCCAAAATGACGCCAAAATGATCCCAAAATAATCACAAAATGGTTCCAATACGATCCCAAAATTACTCCAAAATGGTCCCAATACGACCCAAAAAGGATCCCAAAATGACCCCAAAACGATCCCGAAACGACCCAAAAATGATCCCAAAACGATCCCGAAACGACCCAAAAAGGATCCCAAAATGACTCCAAAATAGTCCCAAAATTAACCCAAAAAAAAACCAAAATGGTACCAAAATGATCCCGAAACGACCCAAAATAAACCCAAAATGACACAAAAATGGTTCCGAAATTATCGCAAAATTATTCCTAAATGATCAGAAAAGACCCCAAAATGATTCAAAAATAACCCTCAAATGGTCAAAAAATGATCTCAAAACGACCCCAAAATGACCCAAAAAGATTATTTTGGGTCATTTCATTATTTTTATGCCAAAAGCTGCCCAAAGTTATAGCGAACATATGTTTTACTGAGAGCTCTGATTTAAGGACATTGATAGTAGCTTAGGATAAACACATTTATTTGTACGGTTTAAATTAAGTAATACTTTCTGTACATAAATGACCTTTTTCTAACTGCTTGTGGGTTAAAGTATTATTATAAAAGACCAACTGATGTTGCTCTGATTGCGCTTTCAGGGCACCAGGGAAGTCATTTAAATAAGAACATATGAGTGAATCAATGCTTGAGTTTTTGAAATGTGCCTAAATGTAGGCAACTAAAATGTAATGGGTTTTCTTACAAATAAAGAGCATAATAATAACCACAAACAATAATCACAAAAAGTAGCAATAGAAGAGCTGAAGTAAAACAAACAATAGCAATGAAAATAACAAAAGAACAAACAAGCGCTCTAATGCGGCACGCACAAAAAAACCACATCAAATATTTACAAAATATTTAGCATACAAATAGGCGCGCAACATAAAGAACGTGCTTAGTTAGTGTGGGAGAGAGCGGCGTGCTTAAGTAGCGGATGCGTACAAACAAATTATTATACATAAGTATTAGTTATTTATTTTAACAATGACTCATGCTTTATGTGCTTGTGAGGGAGTGAGTCAAATTCGTGCAAGTTTTCAAACTAACTTGTGAAATCTCACCTTCATTGTTTTCTTATCGCTTAAGGCGCTTTACAGTCATCTCAACATTGTGTAGGTTTATCAAATTTTCCCACACATTTCTTCTTTTTTCTTTGTTGTATGACAGCACTCTCTACCTATGCGTGTACTGCATAACGGAAAATGTAGCACGAAAAGTTGTTCAACAAAGCAATTTTGGTACGTGCTGCCGCTTCAAATGTGATGAGTTGTCACGAAAGTGTAAATCGATAAAAATTAAAGAAAGATACGAAATACTTGAATATTCGTTTAATCTACAAAGTTCTTAAAACTGGATTTCCTAGTTCAGATAGATTAAAAAAACAACCAAAAATGGAAATATTTCCGGTTTGTACGAAATTTTGATTTTTACGGATCTTTTTTTTAGGAAATATGACGTTTTATTAGTTTCTATTGAGTACATCATGTGTAATGTTGTCTGAACCACCAGATTGCATCAAAACACTACAAAAAGTGAAAAATGGAAATAAGGCGTTTGTTTGTTCAGTCCTCAACTCGTAGAATACTCAAACCTTGGCCGAAAAAGTTTGATAAAAACCCAATAAACACACAGGCGAAGATGATATCGCCACGAGCTCGAGACGAGTTCGCCGCATGTAGGTTTTCTCTAGTTTAATTTTCGGACTCGTCTCGAATTTGAGGCGAGTTCGCCGAATGTAGATTATTTTATTTGAAACATAATTTTTTTTTGGTTGTATTTTTTTTTTTTCTATTTATTTTTATTATTATTATTATTATTATTATTATTATTATTATATTATTATTATTTATTTTGTTTTATTTTTTTATTTAATTATATTTTTTATTTTTTTATTTCTTGTTTTGTTTTATTTTATTTTATTTTATTTTATTTTATTTTATTTTATTTTATTTTATTTTATTTTATTTTATTTTATTTTATTTTATTTTATTTTATTTTATTTTATTTTATTTTATTTTATTTTATTTTATTTTATTTTATTTTATTTTATTTTATTTTATTTTATTTTATTTTATTTTATTTTATTTTATTTTATTTTATTTTATTTTATTTTATTTTATTTTATTTTATTTTATTTTATTTTATTTTATTTTATTTTATTTTATTTTATTTTATTTTATTTTATTTTATTTTATTTTATTTTATTTTATTTTATTTTATTTTATTTTATTTTATTTTATTTTATTTTATTTTATTTTATTTTATTTTATTTTATTTTATTTTATTTTATTTTATTTTATTTTATTTTATTTTATTTTATTTTATTTTATTTTATTTTATTTTATTTTATTTTATTTTATTTTATTTTATTTTATTTTATTTTATTTTATTTTATTTTATTTTATTTTATTTTATTTTATTTTATTTTATTTTATTTTATTTTATTTTATTTTATTTTATTTTATTTTATTTTATTTTATTTTATTTTATTTTATTTTATTTTATTTTATTTTATTTTATTTTATTTTATTTTATTTTATTTTATTTTATTTTATTTTATTTTTATTTTATTTTATTTTATTTTATTTTATTTTATTTTATTTTATTTTATTTTATTTTATTTTATTTTATTTTATTTTATTTTATTTTATTTTATTTATTTTTTATTTTTAAAAAGCTTAATAGTTTTTTAAAAAATTGCATAGATAAACCTTTTACTCCTTAAATATACTCTTTGACTGCTCGCTGCTTTGCATCGCGTTAGCTTTTCGAATTTTAAAACCCGCAATAAAAAACTTCCCCATAATCTAAGTCAATAAAAAATTTTGAAAAACAAATTTCCACTTTTCCAATTAAATTCATCTCTTTTACTTTATTAACCTTCCTTTCCTTCGTCGTCACATCTCGTAAAACATAATCGTCACTTTGGACTAACTCTTTAAAAGCTTGTCAATTTCATTACTGTCTTATCGCTCAACCACTTAAAAAGTAATCCACATCAAAAAGTATTTATTTACATGCGCTCTACAGCCAGCTTGAGGGCAATAATTAAACGATGCCAAACCGCGAACAACAACAGTAGCAAAAGATTCGAGTAGATGTATGTATGTATAAAGGCGCGCTACGTCTCTTTTTGGCACTACCGCGTACACAGTTCAATGCTATCTTGGCTAGCAAGTGTTCGCGATGTTAAGAAAGCGCAGCTCCAGTGCCAGTGGCTGTAAATAAATTAAAAACTTTTGTGTCGTCGTCAACAATTTTTGTGTTGAGAAAACATTGTATTTGGTTTACGGATGCGAGGAGCTGTGTGGTAAGTGGCAGAAGTTGTGGATAAATAGAAAAAACTTGAGAAAAGTTTTTATATTTGTGTGCTTTTTTTAAGGTCAGCGACAGAAGGATTTAAATCAGGACGCGACAGAAATGATTGTGAGTGTGTATTAGTGAAAGAGCGGTCATTGCAGCAATGGTATTTTGTCACCTGTTTTCGTTTTGTCGCTCATTAGCAAGCACCGAAGCTAAATGCATATGCCGCTCGGTCGTTGCTTGCAAGTGAGCGGCTGAGTAAGAACAACGACGTCCTTTGATTGGTTTGTGCGATCATGGCGCCCGCATAAGAGCTGCATTAATTTCAGCGATTTTCGGACAATTTTACCACCAGCTGCCGGGGCTTGTCATAGGGAGCCACCAAAGAGGCTTGAAAATAATAAGAGGAACCAACGCAATTCAGCAAGTCGCGGGTAATGAATTTCCCCATGGTAAGAAAACTGATTCAGTATATTCCTTATGGATGTAAATTTCTTACCACGCGGTGAAATACCTTACCCGCGATCTGCTGAATTGCGTTGGTTCGTCTTATTATTTTCAAGCCTCTTTGGGAACACGTAGAATAAAAATAAATAAAAATTACAATTCGCCTCCAAAAAGTATGCAACTATTTTTCGTCCTTTAGATATTTTATCAGCAAATTCTTTGCTAGCTAACATCGCTGTTTTTTGAATATTTAATCTTTTATTTAACTAATTAAACAAAGAAAATGTCAAAGGAAAGATGCTCAGTAACATGTTGCATACATCCAGGCGCTAAATGACATTTTTAATTCCCCGTAATCTTTTGCGTCTTTTGTTCGAAAATTATGACTTCATTTAGCACATTTGTTATTGGGGTGCCTAGCCAACATAACTACGGTCATCTCGATAAGTTTGTTATATATAAATTTTATAGTTATTATTACTTTTTTGCCTCAAGCATTTGGTGGCATCTATTAAAAGCACACTGTACACAAAATAAAATTAATAGTCATAAATTTTCACATATGTACGCTTATTTAAGAATTCATAGCCTATGGCTAAATTCAATAAACTTTGCCATATTTATCATATGTAAACATTACTATCAAGCCTAAGGTGAAACACCTGATTTAATATGAAAATAAACATCATTAAAATTTTATCGCTCCAAAATTTTCATTTTGACCCAAAGGCGTTAATTAAGAAGTCATTTAAACTGTAGGTGAGCTATTAAGATTTAATTACAGCCTGACTTCGAAATTAAGAATCCGAATGGTCCAAGTTACACTTTTTTTAAGTAAAAGTTATCCCCATACTGGTATAGTAAGTATAATGAGTATTTAATGACAATGGGATCCAAGTTATTTTCGGACATTTTAGTGAAATTTTCTACCTGGCCAGGAATCATTTCAAATCCTTTTGTTTCTAGGGATTATTAAGAAATTTATAATGCAAACTTTTTCATGCGATCGATATTTATGTCACTTCTTGAAACTAGCTAAGCTAATTAAAAATATAAAATTCCGGTAGATGGCGCACGGTTTGAGAAATGTAGAAAGGATAATTTTTTATTGACACTAGCGCGCGATACTAAGGCTTCTCTCTGG
>CAXKVI010000163.1:84635-105603 GCA_964058755.1 Campiglossa producta
AAGTTGAAAGCATAATGAGTGGTGGTTTATGCCATATTTTTCAAAATAGAAAAATTTGGAGCAACAAAACGGAATATTGAAAATTTCAATTAATAAACAATATGTTTGCTGTTGCCTATATTAGAATTGGCTATGAGCACTTGCACGCCATCACTCATCATATTTGAGAGCCGCTCAAAAATGCAAATCTCGTTAGTGCTGTCATGGCAACAAAAATGCATTTCTGTTATTTCCGTTTCCGTTGTGCCATTTCCGCAACCACTTTGTATGTCGGCACAACAATGCGCGTTATTAATATACAATGTGGATTTAAAGGCCTATCTACTTTTTGCTTAACAATTAAAAATTGTCAAAATAGAAAAAAAAAATAAAAAAATTACAAAAGTAAAAAAAATACAATAAAATAAAGTATAATACAAACAATATATAAAATAAATAATAAAAACCAAAAATAAAATTGAACTAAATAAAAAAAATAGAATAAAAAAAATAGTAAAAAAAAGAAATTAAGAAAAAAAAAAAAAAAAAAAAAAATTAAAAAAAAAAAAAAAAAAATTAAAAAAAAAAAAAAAAAAAAAAAGAAAAAAAAAAAAAAAAAAAAAAAAAAATTAAATAAAATAAATAAACAATTTGAAAATACCAATATTGACCGTTTTTTATTCGCTACATGAATAACAAAATTCACTCTGCTTTAAAGCTTTAAGACACCAAACCCTGTCCTTCACCTTAATCATAGAAATAAGCACACTTTCCAGCCGCTTCAAACTCTCTTCCACTCCCCCAGCCCCTTCAAATTAAATTGCCTACTTCAAAAAATTTATGTCAACTGTTGACCGCAAAGTGGTTAATTTACTCAAGCGGTTTCGCAATTGTTCATATTGGCGTCAAATAGCCACAATTAAGTGGGAGAGTTGGAAACCAAAAAAAAAAAAACAAAAGCGAAAAATATTTTCAAGTGCCCTGAAGGTGAAGGATAATAGCATCATTTTATCTTGCGCATATTTATACAAGCAAATATATCTATATAAATAAGTTGCCTACATTCCTTTCCCTCAGTTTATAATTAAGTTAGTTGAAATGAGAACATTATAAATGTGTTGTGAAATTTTTTAGCGGTGGCACTCGGCATTTGCTTTGAGTGCTGGTTGTTGTTGCTTCTGATTTTGTTATTTTAACTCTTGTTATTCTTGTTAATCCCTTGAAGCAACGATTCGTTTGAGTTCACTCCACCATCCTTTTGTGTACAGTTTGCTTTCGCTGTTTTCTGTTCATGAGATTGTTTGCTTTGTATTATTTATTTCAGCGTGGATTTGACGTGGAATTAAGACAATGAAAGTTCAGTGAAAGTTTTAATGTTTTGCAAGAAATCATTTGCGTGGTGATGTTTAATTTCGAAGTGAATAATGCTTTTAGATGGTATGAGAAGGGATTCCTAAGCTGGGGAGATGTGAAGGAAAATACTAAATTTTCTTAAATTAATTAAAAAGAAAAAAAATGTTAATTAAAAAAATCTAAATACATAAAAAAACATAATAAAAAACTAGAAAAAAAATAAAATAAAATAATGTTAAAATAAATATCAAAACAAATAAAAAACTAAAAAAAATAAAAAAAAATATAACAAAAAATAACACGACAAACAAATTAAATAAAATGAAAATAAATAAAATTAAGTAAAATAAAAAAACAGAACTTAAATAAAAATATAAGAAAAAAATGTAGTCAATAAAAAAATGAAAAAATTAAAAAAATTTAAAAAATAATAAAAAAATTATATAAGAAATTAAAAAATAGAATGACCAGAAAAAAATATAAGAAAATAAAAAAAACACAAAAAATAATAATTAGTAACAAAAATAAAATAAAATAAAACAAAATGAAATGAAATAAAAAATAAAAAAGCATAAAAATTAAATAAGATCAAATAAAACGAAAAAAATATGTATCAAAAATTGCACAAAAAAAATAAAGTAAAATTAAAAAAAAAAAAAATAAAATGAGATAAAACAAAAAAAAAAAAAAAAAATACAACAAAAAAGATTTAAAAAGAAAAAAAATAAAGAAAAAATTAATAAAAAAAATTTAAACAAAAAAAAATAAATTAAATAAATAAACAATAAAAAATAAAGAAAAAAGTAAAAGAAAAAAATAGAATGAAGAAATAAAATAGAACGAAACAAAAAATGAAAAAAAAATAAAAAAAATTATAATAAAAAAATATATAAGAAATTCAAGGATAGAATAAAATACAAACAAAAAAATTTAGAAATAAAATATATTAAACACAATGAAACGAAATATAAAAAATAACCAAAACAAATTTAGATAAAACAGAAAGAAAATTTAAAACAAAAAAAAAATTACACAAAAAAAAATAAAATATAATTAAAAAAAATATAATAAAATAAAAAAAAAAATTAAATAAAATTTATTTTAAAACAAAAAAATTAAAAAAAATTAAAAAACGAATAAAAAAACAAAAAAAAATTAAATAGAATTAAAAAAAAAAATTACAAAAAAAAAAACAAAAACAAAAAAAAAAAAATAAAACGAAAAATAAAGTGAACAGAAAAATAGAACAAAAAGAAAAAAAAATTAAGTAAAAAAAATGAAAAATAAAATAAAATGAAAAAAAAGTAAAATAAAACAAAAAAAAATAAATAAAAGAAAAAATTAATAAAATAAAAAAAATTTTAAAAAATTTAAAGAATTAATGAAAAAAAAACAAAAAAATTAAATGGAATTAAAAAAAAAAACAAATAAAATATAAAATGAAAAAAAAAAAAAAATAAAAAAATAAAACAAAAGACAAAAAAATAATAAATAAAACGAAAAATAAAATGAAAAAAAAAAATATAAAATAAAATAAGAAAAAAAAAGAAAAAAACAAAGTAAAATAAAATGAAAAATAAAATAAAATGAAAAAAAGAAACAAAAATTAACGAAAATAAAACAAACAAAAAATAAATAAAAGAAAAAATTTATAAAATAATAAAAAATTAAAAAAAAATAATATCAAAAAAATAAAGGAAAACAAAATAAGATAAAGAAAAGTAAAATAAAACAATTTTAAATTTTCCCCAAGTATCAAAATTCATAAAATAAAATTAGTTTAAATCAAGGCGTGAAAACCGATTAAAATAACGTTCCGGTTTCGGTTTCGTTTTTGTGACACTATTCGGTCTCGGTTCCGCTTTTGTACTTTAAAGTTTATTTCGGTTTCGGTTTCCAAATAAAAACATGAACGCAAGAAAATTTAACGACTACAAAACTTAAGTATGTAGCTGCAAAATAGGTCTGAATTTTTAACATATTTTCTTCAATGTATTAACACTATCCTGCAGCGAATGCAACTAGTTGAAAACTACTTTACAGCTAGTTGGTGCACCGGGCCCAACTAGTCAGTGTTCTGCCTTTTTTCCATATAAACAACTGGTATTTTTTACGTGTTGATGTCCTACGAAATGTCAATTGTTAAATTTCGACCAGAACTTACCAGTCATATACTAGTCATGATATACTAGAATTATACTAATTGTAAAATACCAGTCCCATACTAGTTCAAGCTGGGCTAGTATGATTTCCAGAAAATGAACTAGTCCCCATACTAGTCAAAAAAGGACTAGTGTGAAATATACTAGAACCATACTAGTCCAAAAAGCATTAAACCTGGACTAGTATGATTTCAACCAGAATTTTCATGAATTACCCTTTATTTTATCACTTGCCTTTATTTTCATGTATATTTTTTATTCCTAAGAAAGCAGCGCCTATTTATATTTACCCTGTCACGAAAAAGCATCTGTGAATTATAAGAGAAAAAGAAGCAAACGAAACGAATGAATTCTGTATTTTTTAACTGGTATGATTTTTATTTTTCTGGGTATTGAACTAAATCAACTTTTTTGAAGAGATTAAGAGATAAGTAAAAACAATGGCATTCACAACGTGTCTTTTGGAACGTTGCTCGACAATCTTCCATGAAAACTCAATGAGCATATTTATGACTTTATGAGCAGTACAGCTTTAACCTGTTAACAGTATAGCCTATAGAGCTCCAATTTTATGTAATCGGCCTGCTGCTAATATCAGTACAACGTCACACTATTAGTATTATAGCCTAAACGTAGGCAACGCTTACAGATCCAGTTTTAAAGCAATGTAATGTACAGCTCCAATTTTATGCAATCGGCCTGCTGCTAACATTAGTACAACATCATACGCCTAAATGTAGGCAACGCTTATATTTATTTTTGTCAAGTTATGCTGCTAACGCCGAACCTTTTAACATTGAAAAAAGTCTGTTACGAACTTTTTTAACATTAACATTTTTTTCATTTCACTCCCACCGCCAAGCCATAAAAAAGTTCAAAACCGTTTGGAACCGGTTCCGGATTTTGAAACCGTTTCGGTTTCGCTATTTTTCAGATCAAAATAACGGTTACGGTTTCGGTTTCCGTTTTGAAAAATGAATGAGAGTCAACCTTACCTAGAGCCAACTGAACATATATCAATTTCCAAACAAATTAATTATGCATTAAAACACCCTAAAGCTTGTCCCTAACTAGACTTTCGTTGCGCTCTAGTTGACCCACTTAAAATACCGCAAATGTGTTTTCAAATTCGCAAAGCTTACAAACACCAAAATTCCTGCAGCAAAGGCTCTTTAGTACTACACACACACACACACACATGCAGCGGCTACATATGTGTGAATCAGGAATGAATAGAACGCATAATGGAAATTTCGGATATAGAACAACATGCTTTTACACAAGCGAAACAAAACACAGACAGGCACACATACTCGGTTAGCGGTGTTAATAGACAAAGGTGTTTGTTTAGTCCGCTTTTATTTAGAGACGACAATAGCAACTTGTGACCCAGACATTTGTTTATTTATGGGCTGCGGTTGAGCAAGTTGAAGCAAATAACAGCACAGCCAATCTGTATATATGTATATATATAAGTCTTTAAGATAACTCTAATTTTGTATTTAAGATAATTTTCGTTCTCTTTTTGAAGTGCTATAAAATGCTAACAAAACGAGATTTAATGGAGCGATTTGACTAAAATTTCTTGCTTGTAGAATTCTTCCTTACCATTAATGCGCTATCGATCAAGCGCAAATATTTGCAAGTAAGCGCATAAATCACAGCCAATAAATTCACGTCACAGAGAGAAATCTAATCTGTCATTATTTAGAATGTCGCGTCTTTTGTGCGCTTTTTCTGAAGTTGTCTGCGTTTGCACTAATTTGAATTCATTGTCTGTGTAGAGAGAGAAAGGAGCATTTATTGTTGGGAAGCTGTACTCTCTTGCATGAGAACTTCTACCATGGCAACGACATACGAGTCTAAGTAGCGGATGGCCTCAGGTTTTAATCATCGAACAATATGTTACGTATACGTCATGTCAATTTTATGAAAATTTACAGTGTATTTTTGTAATTAAATCAAGCGAAGCAAATATGGGCGAACATTTTTTTCTGAAATCGATAGAAAATATACCAAACTTTAATTGTGTTATAGGTAGAAAGTGTAGCATTACTAAACATTTTAATTTCAACTAAGCAAAAAAATATAAATGTATCTTCGCGAGACTTATTAAATAAATTACTCGCAAAAAAATGTTACGTATACGTCATGTCGCCTTTTTGAAACATTGCAGTATCTTTTGGTCATTAAATCAAGCAAAGCAAATATGGGCAACATTTTTGTTCTGAAATCGATAGAAAATATACCAAACTTTCATTTTATTATAGTTTGAAGGTGTAGCACGCTTTAGCACACAAACGTTTTGTCAATACAAAGTAGAAAATGTAGCATTTATGAAGTATATTGAAAAATTTGTTCTAATATTTGGTCGATTGCACTACTTTTTTCTGGCTGGCTTATACATATAACGTATACGCCATGCACTCATACTAAAAATTGCAGTGTCCTTTTGTCACTGAATCAAGCGGGGCACATTTGGGCCACCATTGTTTTCTGGAATCGATAGAAAATATACCAAACTTTAATTTTATTATAGTTTGAAGGTGTAGCACGCTGTAGCACACAAACTTTTTACTTATCCAAAGTAGAAAAGTTATTGCAAACTCTCGCTATATAGTAAGCAATTTGAAATGGAAACCAATTCTACCTGACACTCAACTTATTTTGAAAAATTCTCTGCAAGCGTAAATTCTTACTTTTCTTACGGAAATAATTGAAGTACTTAACTCCGTGAAGACATAAAAATGGCAATCAAAAGCAAAGTGAACAGAAAAACGTTAAAGCAGCTTGAGTGAGCCACAACTTGACTGCGAAAATGTGCATTCATTGGCGCTTACAATGAGAAAATATAACGAATAGAGAGGCTCTACAAAACCCATTTAAAGAAGTTAAGATTTGAATGTAAATGAAAAAATGGTTAACACAGGGTGGTGAAGAGTAACAGATAAAAAGTGTAATAAAAGTATAATGGAAATAAAAAAGAAAGCAGAAAATTGAGCAGGAATATAAAGAAGGAAAAAAATGATGATGAATAGAAAAAACTTGAATAAAAGCTGCAAGAAAGTAAGCGTTTGAAGGCCGCAATTACGATAAGGGAAAAGCTTGGCGTTTGTGCGACTCGACTTTGAATAGAAATGGTTTTCAATGGATGCATAGAGTGGAAAATGGTTTCGAATTCAAAAGTGTTGCATTTCACAGTAGCAAATTATAGGAGTAAAATGAGCGTGGCACTAAAGGTAGTTAGATTTTTAAAAGAAGCGAAGTCTAGCAGAAAAAAAATGTAAAAAGGATTTAAGAATCAAGAAAGTATAAGCGTAATACGCGTCACTTTCACTAAGCTTTTGAAAGCTTTATATTTTGTGACATCTATAATTGACAGTTTAGCTAAAGCTGCGTTCTAGCGTAAAATTTTAATGATCTATAGTTTACTTATTGCTTCAACAAGTGAAGAGGATGCTGCAATCAAAAAGGCATATTTAAAAAGTCAAAACCAGTGTGCCTCCTGCATAAGTTACAGGGTGTTTCATTTCCCGTTTATTTATTATTTAAAATATAAAGCTTAATCTTCTTTTACAGTTTTTTTCATATAATATGTAACTTTTTTACTGTTTTCATTTTAACACGTTAAATAATACCATCAGGGTTCAACATTACTGTTGAATATATTTTTATTTATTTTCGAAACACCCTGTGTTAGGATCATTCGCTGATGGGGCAACGGAACTAGAGCAATTGAAATGAAGTCTTAAATAAAACTTACTTTCAGCTAATGCTTACCATTTTTGAGCCGTAGAACTTCTAAAGAAAGTTGTGGAAACAGAGTGGGACCTAACCCCAAAAAAAATTTAATTTGTTTTCGGATAACCTGTGTTAACTTATAAAGTTTTTAACATTTTATGAATATTCAAACAGAGACAGAATTGAATGCCTTCAACTTTTTTCCGTGTTAAATTTTTATTTATTTTTTATTGGTTTTCATAACACCCTGTGATAATATAATTTAGAAGCATTCGTCACACTTTTCGATAAGACCACAGTCATAAGAATAAAATCTTAATTAAAGCTTATTTTTAACCTAAAAGTCTTGCTTAGTATTTTTGAGCCGTCACATTTTCGAAAAAAAAAACACTGGGGCAACAAGGTGAAAAGGGCCAAAATTCAAATAATAATTTTTAATTTGTTGTTGCAGCATCTTGTGCTAACTTCGAAATTATCTTACATTTAAACACCATCTTAACACAGCTATCACACCTTAACCTTTTTCGTGTTGAACTTTTATTTATTTTCCAAGCACCCTGTGTTAACCCGATTTTACCCAAAACAAGGAAGCAAGTTTAAGAAGCACCCACATACGTGATACTATTTAAAGTAGTTTTGTGTATCCTTCCCGCAATAGCACGAGCACCAGAAGATTAGAAATAAACTTTGCTTTGGAACTTTTTTTTTCTAACCACCTTGAACTTAGCTCTTCATCTATTAACAGAGAAAACAGATCTAACTTCAACTCTGTAGTAAATTGTAATCCTGGTAAATTTTAGACAAATTTGATAGACTCTGATCAATTTTTCATTTTTACTTTTTTATACTTTCAAAACACCCTGTGCTTTTTTGTTTGGAATCATCTCTCACTATTTGAGACGAAACTCGGAAACAATAGTTGTTCTTATGACTATTGTTTCCGAGTTTCGTCTCAAATAGTGAGGATTGCTTCTAAACAAATAAGCACAGCGTGTTTTGAAAGTTTTAAAAATTCAAAAATAGATCAAAGTCTATCAAATTTGTTTAAAATTTACCAACAACAACAACATTGGCTTACTTCAAAGCTTATTGTCAGAGCATTTTTTTATTATTTTTATATTTTCAAAACACCCTGTGTTTATAAGTTTGGAAGTATTATATATTTGAGACGAAACTTGGAGACATTAGTCATAAGAACATTGGCTTGCTTCAAAGCTTATTGTAAGCGCATCTTAGTGTTAATTTAATTTTTATTTTTAAATATTAAAAAACACCCTGTGTTTATTTGTTTGGAAGCAAATCTCACTATTTGAGACGAAACGATAGTCATAAGAATATCAGCTGGCTTCAAAGCTTATTGTCAGAGCATTCTAATGTTAATATTAATTTTTTTTTATATTTTCAATACACCCTGTGCCAATCTCTTTGAAATTATCGCTGGCGGTTTTTGAATCAAACTAAAAAGCCAAAGTACAAAACAACTTCAGCTTGCTTCAGTTCTTATTTCCATAACATCCTAGTGTAAATTTGTTAAGGACTTATTTTAGTTTCAAAAATAAACTTCACACTGAAGAAACTAAACATAACCTCAATTCAATTCAATAATTTTTTAATCACTAAGTGCTAACCAATTAAGAGGCATACTTGGCCTGTGTTTACTCAAAACTCTTTTTAATTGTTAAAAAAGTTGATTTATGATTCTAACACTAGTTTAATGCTTATTTTTTATATCTTCAAAACACCCTGTGTTAATCTTTTATGAGCTATCTCTCTCGGCTAAAGACGTATCTACAAAGCCAAAGTTAAATGAAAATCGTCTAACGTCATTCTTACCTCTTCTCGAATATAATTGGTGCATTAAAGGTTTTGTATATTTTTGAAACAGGGTGTTTCAGGTAAATTACATTTTTTTCTTTACAGTAAAAAAGTAAAGCATGAGAAATTAAATATGAAAATATAAAAAAAGTACATTACTCTATTGCAATGTTGACATTTTATTATGTTTATATGTAGGTCGGCAAAAAGTTTACGCCGCCAGCGTTTCCATTGCAATTTCAGTGCAAACTTTTCTTTTTTTTCAATTTACATGAAAAAATCTATGTGTGTGAAAACGAGTAAATCATACTTCCACTAACGTGTAAAAACAGCAAACATTGCTTTGCTCAAACAACCACGGCGTGAAATATGTGGCGCACTCTCATTCATGCAACGTTGTAATTGTTTTGCCGCTTACATTGCACGGATTTTTTTCCGCAGTAACGTCACATCACATATCACAAGTGTCAATAATGACAAAAGTGAATGGAAAGCAAAAAAAATAAAGCTACGCAGACATAAAAAATATCACAAAAATAACAGCAATAAATTATTACAGCGCGAGTAAGCAAACGAGTTGCATGCAACTATGCGGCAAAGAGAAATGCAACAAAAGAAGTGAGGCAAAAAAAAACTAGAACATTGCACTACTACTGCAGTAAAAGTGAAGCGACAAAAAATGGGGCTCATAATATCATATTTGAGTTGAAAAAAAAAAAAAAAAACAAATCGCCTAAGTGCGAAAATATTGCAAATACAAATTTATGAAATTGTTGCTGGAAAATCATCATCGCTTAATGTGCATGCCGTTAAATAAATGAGAGCAAACGAATAAAAGTAAATAAAAGCGATTTAAATGCAAACATTGTAGGGAATAAAAAAATTGGAAAAAGTGTGGCAGATATTTGAGCAGTGCAAAAACGATTATTTTTTTAGTAAAAATTCAGAAATAAATATCAAAGTGAGCTATTAATAAATAAGTAAGGTAAATATATAAATAAGGGAATTGCTCAAAAGTACGACTAAATATAAATTTTATATAATTTAATATTTTATTTTATTTTATTTTATTTTATTTTATTTTATTTTATTTTATTTTATTTTATTTTATTTTATTTTATTTTATTTTATTTTATTTTATTTTATTTTATTTTATTTTATTTTATTATTTTTTTTTTTCATTTTATTTTATTTTATTTTTTTTTTTTTTTCAATTTTTTTTTAACAGACGCTACCCGAAATATTTTTCGCCTACGGTACGTGTAAATGTGTGCTCTATAAATAAAAACTAACAATATCCAAGTAGCACTCGCCCCCAACCAGCAACACGTATATCCTTTATTTGCTCTGGTACTTAAAAACTCAATCCTTGCTCGTTTTTACTAGAAAATGTGTTTTTAACAAAAATTTGTGGGCAGATCTTTAAAATGTATGTGTTGAGTTTGTAATATGCAAACGTTTTAAAAAGAATTTATTTTTTTTTTCAATTAAATTTTTTTATTGTAGCAGCTTAAAATAATTTTTTTTGTAACCCAGTCACAACTCGTCCTAAAATATCCCTTATCAACCATAACTTGAATCAAGCAGATATCTCTTACCAATTCAGAGCATTGCCTATATCCTTTTTTAATTCTGATAATCGTTACGACAAGGACTCTAACTCTCATATGATAAAAGTAATTTACATAGACTGAAAAAATCCCTTCAAGTTATTGATTGTCCTACCAGCGCCTCACGCCACTACTTGCCATTTCCTTTCGCTTTCTTTATGTTAATGATAGGCTTTTAAGACACTGCTCAACAATAAACCAACAATAAATCTTAATGCCAATGTGGATTTCCACTTACACTTTTTTATTGCTACAAGTTTCGTTCGAACAACACAGAGAGAACTGTCTATCAACTGTTAGCTCAGTCATCAATTTAACATCACCAAACCATACCCAATATACCCATCCAACTTACATATATACAGAATGAAACCGCACAACATATCTCTTGCTATCTGGCATGCCACAGTACATCAATTGGAAATAGATTTCATTTGAGTAATGATTGAGGATTTGTTTGATGGAGTCCCTAAGTATTTGTTTGTATCGCCCCAAGAGTAAGAGGTTTCTTAATGCAAATAAAGCTTTGAGTGTGAAAAGAAATTCTTGTAGTTTTGTTATGTTTGTGTTGTTCAGTTTTTGTTCTTTTGAATTCGATTTTTTTTATATTCTAACAACTTGTATATAGATTTGTATATAAATGATCTCTAGGCAAACATTGATAAATTATTATTCACCTAAGTACTTGGTAATATGTGGGTTATTGAGAGGTCAACCAATTTCACGCTGTTGTAGTTGAAGTATAAATGCGGTCAGTAATGTGTCGATGTATATTGCCTAAGAAATTAAATGGACAAGAAACTATCGGCATACGTTTGTAATTTTCTAATATATTTTCTTGTTTAAGACATTGATTGATGAAATAAAATAGTAGTGATAGCTAATGATCAGAGTTGTCTAAGAAATGTTTGCTTGTTGTATTATTTGAAAGATGCAAATATCTTAAAAATGTGGGATCAGGCGAAATGTTTTTCTTAGACAAATAAAAAAGGATATGTGTGGTGCTTCTTTTCCGTTTGCCCTAACTTGATATGGTTAATTAATATTTGTAGCGCATATAATTCTACGTATTGTAGGTTAAAAAATATTCATCCTACCGTTTGTTAAAAATAAACAATAAAAATTTTTTTTGCAGTGAAAATAAAGGATACATGTGACACGTCTTTTTTGTGCGTGTTAATTTGATATCGTTTTTTAATACTCATAGATCATACATTTTTACGTATTGTAGGCCAAAAATATTTGGCCTGACGCTGCTTAAAAATATAAAAAATAAAAATAAAAAAGTTAAATTTTTTTAATACCATTTAAATGATAAATTTATAAAAACCGCCATGCTCCTTTTGATAAAAATACTCATTTTTCAAAATGTCAGATCATGCATTTTTAGTATTGTAGACACAAAATAAACGTTGGCTAAAAATATTCAAAAAATTTAAAAATTTAAATTTTAATACCATCTAAAAGGTTTAACACAAATTTATAGGTATTGCCAAACACTTTTTGTGAGGAGTACATACTTTCCTGGAAGAACGAGGCCAGATTGGTTTTTAGAATTCCAGAACAAGTAAAGGATACATGTGGCGCATGTTTTTTTGTGCGTGTTAATTTGAAATCGTTAATTTTTTTTTTGTAGGTCATACATTTTTACATATTGTAGGCAATGATGTTGGCTCAAAATAAAAAAAGAATAAAAAATTCATATTTCTTTTTAATACCATCTGAAAGATTTAATGCAAATTTATAGGAATCGCCATGCTGATTTTGCTAACAATACGTACTTTCCAGGAATAACGAGGCCAGATCGGGTTTTAGAGCTCCAGAGCAAATAAAGGATACATGTGGAGCTCCTTTTTTTGAATGTGCTAGTTTCTTATCGTTAATTTATGTTTATAGATCATACATTTTTACGTATTGTAGGCAAAAAATATTGGTCCTGGCGTTAGCTAAAAAAATAAAAATGAAAAAAATGAAAATTTCTTTTTAATACCAACTAAAAGATTTAACACAATTTTGTAAGAACCGCCATGCAGATTTTGCACAAAATATATATTTTCCAGAAAGAACGAGGCCAGATTGAGTTTTAGAATTTCAGAGCAAATAAAGGATATATGTGGAACTTATATATTGCTTGTGATAATTTTGATATCGTTAATTTTTATTTATAGCTCATACATTTTTACGTGTTGTGGGCTAAAAATATTGTTGGAAGCCTATGTTAAAAAAAATAAAAAATGTAAAAAAAAATAAAAAATTTTTTTTTTTTAATTTTAAAAATTCAAAGAATGAAGGTGCCAGCCAACGTGCAAGGATCTTAAGATCTAAACTCAAGTATATTTAATGGTTAACAATGTGACCCTTAATGCTTTGTCTATTTAAAATGAATGCCAGTTATAAATTGTTTAGTTAGCTTAGGGGCCAATAAGTTTCAAGAATATTTTTTTGCATCAATTTTAAGTATTTGAACAAGGTTACCACGCGCGTGGCATATACGCGTACACCAATACTATGATAGCAAGGACACAAATATTTGATTCGAGTTTATTTGTATCTTTTGGTAAATGCGTCAATACGATTGTTATGAATATGTAAATTAATTTTAATATGAAATATGATAGTCTGAAGACAAAAAACACGATTTGTTTTCTTTAATGATGTGCTTGTTTATTTGTACGATTGTTTGACGATTTATTTGCTTAGTTAGTTAGTCTGTTTTAATGTGTTTCTTTGGTAATTAATTTTGTTTTTATAAAAGTTGTTTGTTTGCTTTTGAGAGCTTAAAATAAAGTTGCTAACAATAAAAATAAAAGTAATTAAGTGGACCATCACCATATCATGACCATACCATTACCGATCATGATTAGCTTTGCATCTGTCACGGCATTACCCGAAAAAAACGCCAAAAAAACCAAATATCCTTCAGAAAAGAAAGAAGCAGCAAATATCCTTCAGAAAAGAACCAAAAAGTGAGTACCAAAATAAGTTAGTTTTTCTTAACCAAGCTTATTTCCCAATTTCTTCCAAAAAAAGTGTCAAACCATTTTTTCCAAAAATACCCTTATTTTTTGCAAAAATAGCCAAAAACCAGTTGTCATTCACAAAAAGGTACCACTAAAATAACAAAAATTCGATAATTTATATTTGTTCTAAAAAACCAGCTTTTCTTTTTTTTGAACGAAAAAGAACCAAACGATTAAGTAAAAAAAAATCTAAAATTTATTTTTGTATTCAAAAAATTTTGTTTTTCTTAAGTTTCCGATTTCTTCCAAAAAAAGTGCCAAATTTTTTTTTTTACAAAAAACACCTTTTTTGCAAAAATTTTGACTATTACCAATTTTCCGTTAAAACGGGTACCAACATTTTTTTTGCCTCAAAAATAACCAAAAAGTGAAGTCGTTTTTTAAAAAAAGAAAAAAAAAAAAAATCGAAAAATTATTTTTTTAACGAAAAGGAACCAAATTTTTCTTAAAGAATATGTAAGAAAATTTTTAATTTTGACCCAAAAAAATTAGTTTTCTTAAAAGAGGAGCCCACATTTATTTCTCAGTTTATTCCAAAAAAATGCGAAACCTTTTTTTCCCAAAAATACCATTTTTTGCTAAAATAGCCAAAATCCACCAATTTTCCTTCAAAAAAGGTATAAACATAGTTTTTTACCTCAAAAAATAAACAAAAAGTTAGGGCCGAAAGTTTATTTTTGTTCTAAAAAACTATTTTTTTTTAAAGAAAAAGAACCAGCTTTCTCTCGATCTGCATTTTCATTTGTAAAAAGAAAAAAAAAATTTCCACAAAGGAACCCAATTTCTTTCAAAAAGCTGCCACTTTTTTTTTCCAAAAATAACCTTTTTTGCAGAAATATAAGAACCCAAATTCAAAAAAGGCACCAAAATTATTTTTTCCCCAAAATAGTACCAAAAAAATGCCATTATTTAAAAAAAAGGACGTGTGGCACTCGGGGACTGACGCGGTAAAGCTATTGCATATCACTTTTTAACAACTTATGCAATTATAATATTTATGAAAACTCAATGAGCATATTTATGACTTTGGAGCAGTAAAGCCTTAACCTGTTAACAGTATAGCCTAAAAATAGTCAACAATTTATTTTATGTAGTGTACAGCTCCAATTTTATGTAATCGGCCTGCTGCTAACATCAGTACGACGTCATACTGTTAGTAGTATTATAGCCTAAATTTAGGCAACGCTTACAGCTCCAATTTTATGTAATCGGCCTGCTGCTAACATCTGTACAACGTCATACTGTTAGTAGTATTATAGCCTAAATGTAGGCAAAGCTTACAGATCCAGTTTTAAAGCAATGTAATGTACAGCTCCAATTTTATGTAATCGGCCTGCTGCTAACATCAGTGCAACGTCATACTGTTAGTAGTATAGCCTAAATGTAGGCAACGTTTACAGATCCAATTTTAATCTAATGCAATGTACAGCTCCAATTTTATGTAATCGGCTGCCTGCTAACATTAGTACAACATCATACGCCTAAATGTAGGCAACGCTTATATTTATTTTTGTCAAGTTACGTTACTAACGCCGAACCTTTTAACTTTGAAAAAAGTCCGTTACGAACTTTTTTAACATTAACATTTTTTTGCAATAGCTTAAAAAAAACATTTTTAAAATTATTTTTATTGTAAATTTTTTTTTTTTTTTTTCAAAAAAGTTACCAAAACTATTATTTGCCCCAAAATAGTATGACAGTGTTACCAATAAAACTTCCTCTCAAATACTTTTCAAGCATAAACAATCTTAATTGGGATCATCGCTGGCTGACTTTCAAGTGAATTTTCAAGGGGGAATGTGCGTCATTAAAATCACTGTAATAAAAACTCATAAAAATAGAAATGGAAAAGGCAATGAACAAACCAATATAAAGCACAGATTTTCTAGCTACGCAAGAAATTTGCTGTTAAATACCAGAAGCAACCATAACAAATTGAAAAAAAAAAATCCTCCAAAGATGTTTGTAAGATATAGAAAAACGTAAAAAAAAGAAACAGTATAAATGAAAGCTTAATTATTACAAGCAGAAGGAGTCTCGAAAGCAATCACACTAAAATAGCAAAAAAAATTTTGTAATAAAAACGAAAAAAAAAAAAAATTCCGAGACTTGGGGTGAAATGAAATCGACACGTAATATCGACAAGGGCAAATAGAATTAAGAAACTGAGTTGGGGAAAAAAATGAAAAAAACATGACAGCTGAAGACTGTAAGGGCATAAGAAGACCGAACTGAGTAAGTAAGACAGCAGTCAAATAGCAAAAGAAATCAAAGCAAATGATGTGCGAATTATTGAGCATTGAAGGGAGACTTAAAGCTTAAATGAGGGAGTTAAAAGTGAGGAGGTTGGGGAACGAGGGAAGGCATGAAAATTTAAGACAGTTTGTGTGAATTACAGATGAAGATGAAAGTAGAGTTGCTTAAGGGTAAGTAATTACATCTCATTCAGTCTCCCCAATTGGAAAAGGAAAGTTACCGAAGAAAATGATTTCAGGAGGCAGCTAATAAGAACTGTGCGAAGTTGATAAAAATTAATTGAGTTTTTGCTGACGTTGCGGAACATGCCGACAAAGCACATACTTGCAGCTAGCTAGAAATTTGAAGGATCCACGTGTGTCGGCTTTTGCTCCTTCTTTCCGCTTTGCTTCCCCTGAGCTTTGCCCAGAACATGCGCTGACCTTATTTAGTTTATAAGCGTCTTTTTATTTCATTTGGTATAATATACTACACATTAGGCCGGGTCGAAGAAAAAAGTTGCAAAAGTTCGCCCTTAAATTTGAAGTTTATGTTGAGAGGATTTCGGGAAAATTTTTATTTTTTTTTATCCTTAGAAAAATATCTCAAAAATGTTTTTTTGCTGTAACTTTTTTATTATACATTCGATTTTTAAAAATGAGATGTCAAAATTTTTATTTCGACAGCCCGCATAATACGTCTGAATGTCCTTTTGGTCTCGGAAGTCGTTTTCACATAGTTACGGCAGCTAACTGCGTTTAAGGTCCTTAAAGTATCCTTTTTGTCTCACCTAAAGAAAAAAGACATTCAGAAGAATTATGCGCGTTGTCGAAATATAAATTTTGACATATCATTTTTAAAAATCGGATGTAAAATAAAAAAGTTAATGGGGCCCGACCCGGTCTACTGCACATACTCGTACAACTAACGCAAGTTTGATAGACAACGTGGAGCATAAGTTGAGCTTTTTTGCAGCCAATGAAACAGAAGTAGGAAGCACAGACAAGGCTGCTAGAAATTAAGGAGGATATTTTATCATTTTTATTTTTTATTCATACTTTGCTTAAACAGATAGGCCCCGTTGGGCGCTTGGGAAAACTATACTCAAGGCTGATTGGTATACTCGTACGAGTAGAAGTGAAATTATTGAGAAAAGCAAAGTGTAGAGTGGAGGTTTGGAAAATGGTCAGATAAACTCGCATGTGAAGTGCATTAATGCTAGGGCAGCGATTTCGCAAAAAACCTGCTTTATAAACGCGAATGGCTAGCAATCAGAGTTGCCAGATGATTTTTATTAAAAAAGTACCAAAATTTCATCTCAAAAGTAAAAAACAGCTTAATTTTTCCAAAAGAAGGCGCCAACATTTATTTTTGTAACAAAAAAATAAAAAAATAACTTTTGTTTTCTTTATTTTGCTACGAAATAGAACCGAATTTCTTCCACAAAAAGTACCAAATATTTAAAAAAAAAAAAAGAACCAAGTTTAGTTCCAAAAAATCCCCAATTTAAAAAAAAAGCGCCAGTATTATTTTTGTAGCAAAAAATAATAAATATTCTCTCAAAGCAAAGTGCCACCATTTCATGTTGCTTCCTTTATACCTTTAACGAAAAAAACCGAGTTTCTTTCACCAAAAGTGCCAAATATTTTTTTAACAAAAAGGAACCAATTTTTTCTGTAGCTAAAAAGAATAAAATTATTCTAAAAAAAGTGCCAGTATACGAAAAATAACCTAGATAGCTTTAACTAAATTTCTTCCAAAAAAGGGTAAATATTTAGTTTTGTATGAAAAAAGAACCAAAATGTTTTCAAAAGTGGAGCCAGATTTAATTTTGTACTAAGGAGAAAAACATTTGAAAAAAGAGCCAAATTTTTTCTCAAAAAAGAACCAAATTTTCCCCAAAAACCCCAAGATATATTTCTTTCATTAAAAAGCAGCCCAACCATTTCTAAAACCAATAATTTTTGTTACTAAAAGTTTAAAAATTTTTCTAAAAAAAAAGAATAACCAACTTTTATTTGTATAGAAAAGAAGGAAGCAAGAAGAACCAAATTTTCGCAAAAGAATTATTCAACATTTTTATCTTTAAAAAATCCAAATATCTCTAAAAAACACCGGGTTTTGCGTACCAAAAAAAAACCATATTTTTTTCAATAAATAACCAAAAAATGGTTGAAAAGTGCCAAAATGCAGTGTGGTTGCTTTTTTCGAAATTTGATTTCGGTTGGTTTCAAAATAAAACTACTGGTAACACCGCCAAAAAGAAGCAAGCTGAATATTGCGCTTTCGGCAGCAACATCTTAATATTCCAAAAATATGCAACAGCATCAAGTGAGCAAAATATTTATGTTTGCGAAGTGCGAGGAAATAAAATCCAATAAATTAAGATATCATGAGTAAATATAAGTAAAATAAGCTGATAGGAGAAGAAGAAAACGCTAGCAGGAGTAGCAACATTGTGCAAATAAAATTATATTCAATTTGCTTTAATGACCGTAAAGCAGCAGTAGCAGCCATGGCAAAGCGTAGAAGAAGCATCGAAATAGAAGAGAAGGAAGAAGTCGCTTAGCAGCAAAGGAACAAAAATATTTTAGTCTATAAGTGTTTGCTGAAGCAAAGAAAATAAAACGCAGGAATTATGAACGAAAAATAGAATAATTTGCAACAATAGAAAAAAAAAAAAAATTGAAGAGTGTTTACAGCGATGACAGCTGTGAAGTGACTATTTGCTTTAAATTGGCGAATATTTCAATTTTTGCGTGAGTTGAATTTTTGTTTTTTTTTTTTAAAGAAAATGATTTTCTCACGTCCATTTTTGTTGGTAAGCCATTCGAGCGTTATATTTTGGTTAAAAATAAAAAAGTCATTTATTAAATTTTTTATACTTTATTGGTTTCTTCGTTTTCATGTCCTTTTTCTTGGACATACTTAAAAAAAAATAAAAAAAGTAAAAAAAGTAAAAAAAAAAAATAAAATAAAATGAAATAAAATAAAATAAAATAAAATAAAATGAAATAAAATAAAATAAAATAAAATAAAATAAAATAAAATAAAATAAAATAAAATAAAATAAAAAAAATTAAATAAAATAAAATAAAATAAAATAAAATAAAATAAAATAAAATAAAATAAAATAAAATAAAATAAAATAAAATAAAATAAAATAAAATAAAATAAAATAAAATAAAATAAAATAAAATAAAATAAAATAAAATAAAATAAAATAAAATAAAATAAAATAAAATAAAATAAAATAAAATAAAATAAAATAAAATAAAATAAAATAAAATAAAATAAAATAAAATAAAATAAAATAAAATAAAATAAAATAAAATAAAATAAAATAAAATAAAATAAAATAAAATAAAATAAAATAAAATAAAATAAAATAAAATAAAATAAAATAAAATAAAATAAAATAAAATAAAATAAAATAAAATAAAATAAAATAAATAAAATAAAATAAAATAAAATAAAATAAAATAAAATAAAATAAAATAAAATAAAATAAAATAAAATAAAATAAAATAAAATAAAATAAAATAAAATAAAATAAAATAAAATAAAATAAAATAAAATAAAATAAAATAAAATAAAATAAAATAAAATAAAATAAAATAAAATAAAATAAAATAAAATAAAATAAAATAAAATAAAATAAAATAAAATAAAATAAAATAAAATAAAATAAAATAAAATAAAATAAAATAAAATAAAATAAAATAAAATAAAATAAAATAAAATAAAATAAAATAAAATAAAATAAAATAAAATAAAATAAAATAAAATAAAATAAAATAAAATAAAATAAAATAAAATAAAATAAAATAAAATAAAATAAAATAAAATAAAATAAAATAAAATAAAATAAAATAAAATAAAAATAAAATAAAATAAAATAAAATAAAATAAAATAAAATAAAATAAAATAAAATAAAATAAAATAAAATAAAATAAAATAAAATAAAATAAAATAAAATAAAATAAAATAAAATAAAATAAAATAAAATAAAATAAAATAAAATAAAATAAAATAAAATAAAATAAAATAAAATAAAATAAAATAAAATAAAATAAAATAAAATAAAATAAAATAAAATAAAATAAAATAAAATAAAATAAAATAAAATAAAATAAAATAAAATAAAATACAATAAAAAGTCAAACAAAGTGAAAAATGAATAAATTAAAAAAAAAAACTTAATATAAAAAAAATATTTTAAAAATTAATAAAGTAAAGAAAAGGCTTTCTTCTTGCCGGCTTGAGGTCACGGGTTTTTTAATGGCAAAAGGAAAACTAAAGGGTTCTTCTTTTTGTTATTACCCTGACATCAAGCTATCAAGAGAAAGAATTGTTAAAAAAGGTCGCAAAAACAGATGTAGTAAAAAAATAAATAACTTAAAATAAAATATAATTAATTAAATTGGAATAAAGGACAATTAAATGTAATAAAAATAAATAAAAATTAAATAAAATGTTTCCTCTTGCGTTTCCCTTTCTATTTTACTATCTATTTTTTTTCAACTTTTTTTCCCCTTTCCTTTTCCTTTGCCTTTTCCTTTTCCGTTTCCTTTTCCTTTTCCGTTTACTTTTCCTTTTCCCTTTCCTTATCCTTTTCCTTTTCCTTTTCCTTTTCCTTTTCTTTTTCCTTTTCCTTTTCCTTTTCCTTTTCCTTTTCCTTTTCCTTTTCCTTTTCCTTTCCTTTTCCTTTCCTTTTCCTTTTCCTTTTCCTTTTCCTTTTCCTTTTCCTTTTCCTTTTCCTTTTCCTTTTCCTTTCCCTTTTCCTTTTCCTTTTCCTTTTCCTTTTCCTTTTCCTTTTCCTTTTCCTTTTCCTTTTCCTTTTCCTTTTCCTTTTCCTTTTCCTTTTCCTTTTCCTTTTCCTTTTCCTTTTCCTTTCCTTTCCTTTTCCTTTTCCTTTTCCTTTTCCTTTTCCTTTTCCCTTTCCCTTTCCCTTTCCCTTTCCCTTTCCTTTTCCTTTTCCTTTTCCTTTTCCTTTTCCTTTTCCTTTTCCTTTTCCTTTTCCTTTTCCTTTTCCTTTTCCTTTTCCTTTTC
>CAXKVI010000164.1:0-105259 GCA_964058755.1 Campiglossa producta
ATTCTCGGTGAGGGCGATATCATTTTATTTTTCATTTAAAATATTAAAAAGAAAACCTTCTTAATAAAATTAAAAAGACGGTCTCTACAATAATAAGAAGCACATCTTCTTGAAGAAAATCTATAGAGATATCTTATGACTTTTGTTCTATTTTATTAGGCATTGTTGGCTCTGTGTAATAGAAGGGAATTTTTCCTTTTACGAAAGGTTAAAATCACTAATAGTGCAGATTTTGTAAAAGGAGAAACCATAATTTTGTAAATTATAAAATAATAGAAGGGAATTTTTCCTTTTACGAAAGGTTAAAATCACTAATAGTGCACATTTCGTAAAAGGAGAAACCATAATTTTGTAAATTATAAAATAATAGAAGGCAATTTTTCCTTTTACGAAAGGTTAAAATCACTAATAGTGCACATTTCGTAAAAGGAGAAACCATAATTTTGTAAATTATAAAATAATAGAAAGGAATTTTTCCTTTTACTAAAGGTTAAAATCACTAATAGTGCACATTTCGTAAAAGGAGAAACCATAATTTTGTAAATTATAAAATAATAGAAGGAATGTTTCCTTTTACGAAAGGTTAAAATCACTAATAGTGCACATTTCGTAAAAGGAGAAACCATAATTTTGTAAATTATAAAATAATAGAAGGGAATTTTTCCTTTTACGAAAGGTTAAAATCACTAATAGTGCACATTTCGTAAAAGGAGAAACCATAATTTTGTAAATTATAAAATAATAGAAGGGAATTTTTCCTTTTACGAAAGGTTAAAATCAATAATAGTGCACATTTCGTAAAAGTAGAAACCATATCTTGTAAATTATAAAATAATAGAAGGGAATTTTTCCTTTTACGAAAGGTTAAAATCACTAATAGTGTACATTTCGTAAAAGGAGAAACCATAATTTTGTAAATTATAAAATAATAGAAGGGAATTTTTCCTTTTACGAAAGGTTAAAATCACTAATAGTGCATATTTCGTAAAAGGAGAAATCATAATTTTGTAAATTATAAAATAATAGAAAGGAATTTTTCCTTTTACGAAAGTTTAAAATCACTAATGGTGCACATTTCGTAAAAGAAGAAACCATAATTTTGTAAATTATCAAATAATAGAAGGGAATTTTTCGTTTTACGAAAGGTTAAAATCACTAGTAGTGCACATTTCGTAAAAGGAGAAACCATAATTTTGTAAATTATAAAATAATAGAAGGGAATGTTTCCTTTTACGAAAGGTTAAAATCACTAATAGTGCACATTTCGTAAAAGGATAAACCATAATTTTGTAAATTATAAAATAATAGAAGGGAATTTGTCCTTTTCCGAAAGTTTAAAATCACTAATGGTGCACATTTCGTAAAAGAAGAAACCATAATTTTGTAAATTATCAAATAATAGAAGGGAATTTTTCCTTTTACGAAAGGTTAAAATCACTAATAATGCACATTTCGTAAAAGGAGAAACCATAATTTTGTAAATTATAAAATAATAGAAGGGAATTTTTCCTTTTACGAAAGGTTAAAATCACTAATAGTGCACATTTCGTAAAAGAAGAAACCATATTTTTGTAAATTATAAAATAATACACAGAGCCAACAATGCCTAATAAAATAGAACAAAAGTCATAAGATATCTCTATAGATTTTCTTCAAGAAGATGTGCTTCTTATTATTGTAGAGACCGTCTTTTTAATTTTATTAAGAAGATTTTCTTTTTAATATTTTAAATGAAAAATAAAATGATATCGCCCTCACCGAGAATCGAACTTACAATTTTCGGAATGATAAACCCAGCTGTTAACCATCAGGCCATCGCTCACTTTTGATTGCCAGCTTCTAATTACCGATATGTGTAGAGCTGTTAATGTTTCAAAGGAAAATCTTATAAATATATTTAAGAAGATTTCTTTTTAACATTTCTAATTAGGAAAAAAAGAGAGAGAGAATCGAACTTAAAATTTTTCGATTGCTAAACCCAGCTGCTAACCATCCGGCCATCGTATACTAATAATTGCCAGCGTCTAACTACACCTTTGTACTAAATGTATAGTTTTTTAATAAGAATTTCTTCTTAGAACCAAAAAGATTTCCGTACAGTTTTTTCTTCGTTTGCACCGTTGCGACTACCCCTTTGCCCAAAAGCTGATCAAGAAGACAATCTTATTAATTTTATTAGGCATTTTTGGCTCTGTGTAGAAGGGAATTTTTCCTTTTACGAAAGGTTAAAATCACTAATAGTGCACATTTCGTAAAAGAAGAAACCATATTTTTGTAAATTATAAAATAATAGAAGGGAATATTTCCATTTACGAAAGGTTAAAATCACTAATAGTGCACATTTCGTGAAAGGAGAAACCATAATTTTGTAAATTATAAAATAATAGAAGGGAATTTTTCCTTTTACGAAAGGTTAAAATCACTAGTAGTGCACATTTCGTAAAAGAAGAAACCATATTTTTGTAAATTATAAAATAATAGAAGGAAATTTTTCCTTTCACGAAAGGTTAAAATCACTAATAGCACACATTTCGTGAAAGGAGAAACCATAATTTTGTAAATTATAAAATAATAGAAGGGAATTTTTCCTTTTACGAAAGGTTAAAATCACTAATAGTGCAGATTTTGTAAAAGGAGAAACCATAATTTTGTAAATTATAAAATAATAGAAGGGAATTTTTCCTTTTACGAAAGGTTAAAATCACTAATAGTGCACATTTCGTAAAAGGAGAAACCATAATTTTGTAAATTATAAAATAATAGAAGGCAATTTTTCCTTTTACGAAAGGTTAAAATCACTAATAGTGCACATTTCGTAAAAGGAGAAACCATAATTTTGTAAATTATAAAATAATAGAAAGGAATTTTTCCTTTTACTAAAGGTTAAAATCACTAATAGTGCACATTTCGTAAAAGGAGAAACCATAATTTTGTAAATTATAAAATAATAGAAGGAATGTTTCCTTTTACGAAAGGTTAAAATCACTAATAGTGCACATTTCGTAAAAGGAGAAGCCATAATTTGGTAAATTATAAAATAATAGAAGGGAATTTTTCCTTTTACGAAAGGTTAAAATCACTAATAGTGCACATTTCGTAAAAGGAGAAACCATAATTTTGTAAATTATAAAATAATAGAAGGGAATTTTTCCTTTTACGAAAGGTTAAAATCAATAATAGTGCACATTTCGTAAAAGTAGAAACCATATCTTGTAAATTATAAAATAATAGAAGGGAATTTTTCCTTTTACGAAAGGTTAAAATCACTAATAGTGTACATTTCGTAAAAGGAGAAACCATAATTTTGTAAATTATAAAATAATAGAAGGGAATTTTTCCTTTTACGAAAGGTTAAAATCACTAATAGTGCATATTTCGTAAAAGGAGAAATCATAATTTTGTAAATTATAAAATAATAGAAAGGAATTTTTCCTTTTACGAAAGTTTAAAATCACTAATGGTGCACATTTCGTAAAAGAAGAAACCATAATTTTGTAAATTATCAAATAATAGAAGGGAATTTTTCGTTTTACGAAAGGTTAAAATCACTAGTAGTGCACATTTCGTAAAAGGAGAAACCATAATTTTGTAAATTATAAAATAATAGAAGGGAATTTGTCCTTTTACGAAAGTTTAAAATCACTAATGGTGCACATTTCGTAAAAGAAGAAACCATAATTTTGTAAATTATCAAATAATAGAAGGGAATTTTTCCTTTTACGAAAGGTTAAAATCACTAATAATGCACATTTCGTAAAAGGAGAAACCATAATTTTGTAAATTATAAAATAATAGAAGGGAATGTTTCCTTTTACGAAAGGTTAAAATCACTAATAGTGCACATTTCGTAAAAGGAGAAACCATAATTTTGTAAATAATAAAATAATAGAAGGGAATTTGTCCTTTTACGAAAGGTTAAAAACACTAATAGTGCACATTTCGTAAAAGGAGAAACCATAATTTTGTAAATTATAAAATAATAGAAGGGATTTTTTCCTTTTACGAAAGGTTAAAATCACTAATAGTGCACATTTCGTAAAAGGAGAAACCATAATTTTGTAAATTATAAAATAATAGAAGGGAATTTTTCCTTTTACGAAAGGTTAAAATCACTAATAGTGCACATTTCGAAAGGTTAAAATCACTAATAGTGCATATTTCGTAAAAGGAGAAACCATAATTTTGTAAATTATAAAATAATAGAAAGGAATTTTTCCTTTTACGAAAGGTTAAAATCACTAATGGTGCACATTTCGTAAAAGAAGAAACCATAATTTTGTAAATTATCAAATAATAAAAGGGAATTTTTCGTTTTACGAAAGGTTAAAATCACTAATAGTGCACATTTCGTAAAAGGAGAAACCATAACTTTGTAAATTATAAAATAATAGAAGGGAATTTTTCCTTTTACGAAAGGTTAAAATCACTAATAGTGCACATTTCGTAAAAGGAGAAACCATAATTTTGTAAATTATAAAATAATAGAAGGGAATTTTTCCTTTTACGAAAGGTTAAAATCACTAATAGAGCACATTTCGTAAAAGGAGAAACCATAATTTTGTAAATTATAAAATAATAGAAGGGAATGTTTCCTTTTACGAAAGGTTAAAATCACTAATAGTGCACATTTCGTAAAAGGAGAAACCATAATTTTGTAAATTATAAAATAATAGAAGGGAATGTTTCCTTTTACGAAAGGTTAAAATCACTAATAGTGCACATTTCGTAAAAGGAGAAACCATAATTTTGTAAATTATAAAATAATAGAAGGGAATGTTTCCTTTTACGAAAGGTTAAAATCACTAATAGTGCACATTTCGTAAAAGGAGAAACCATATCTTGTAAATTATAAAATAATAGACTGGAATTTTTCCTTTTACGAAAGATTAAAATCACTACAAGTGCACATTTCGTAAACGGAGAAACCATAATTTTGTAAATTATAAAATAATAGATAGGAATTTTTCCTTTTACGAAAGGTTAAAATCACTAATAGTGCACATTTCGTAAAAGGAGAAACCATAATTTTGTAAATTATAAAATAATAGAAGGGAATGTTTCCTTTTACGAAAGGTTAAAATCACTAATAGTGCACATTTCGTAAAAGGAGAAACCATAATTTTGTAAATTATAAAATAATAGAAGGGAATTTTTCCTTTACGAAAGGTTAAAATCACTAATAGTGCACATTTCGTAAAAGGAGAAACCATAATTTTGTAAATTATAAAATAATAGAAGGGAATGTTTCCTTTTACGAAAGGTTAAAATCACTAATAGTGCACATTTCGTAAAAGGAGAAACCATAATTTTGTAAATTATAAAATAATAGAAGGGAATTTTTCCTTTTACGAAAGGTTAAAATCACTAATAGTGCACATTTCGTAAAAGAAGAAACCATATTTTTGTAAATTATAAAATAATAGAAGGGAATTTTTCCTTTTACGAAAGGTAAAAATCACTAATAGTGCACATTTCGTAAAAGAAGAAACCATAATTTTGTAAATTATCAAATAATAGAAGGGAATTTTTCCTTTTACGAAAGGTTAAAATCACTAATAATGCACATTTCGTAAAAGGAGAAACCATAATTTTGTAAATTATAAAATAATAGAAGGGAATGTTTCCTTTTACGAAAGGTTAAAATCACTAATAGTGCACATTTCGTAAAAGGAGAAACCATAATTTTGTAAATTATAAAATAATAGAAGGGAATTTTTCCTTTTACGAAAGGTTAAAATCACTAATAGTGCACATTTCGTAAAAGGAGAAACCATAATTTTGTAAATTATAAAATAATAGAAGGGAATTTTTCCTTTTACGAAAGGTTAAAATCACTAATAGTGCACATTTCGTAAAAGTAGAAACCATAATTTTGTAAATTATAAAATAATAGAAGGGAATGTTTCCTTTTACGAAAGGTTAAAATCACTAATAGTGCACATTTCGTAAAAGAAGAAACCATATTTTTGTAAATTATAAAATAATAGAGGGGAATTTTTCCTTTTACGAAAGGTTAAAATCACTAATAGTGCAAATTTCGTAAAAGGAGAAACCATATTTTTGTAAATTATAAAATAATAGAAGGGAATTTTTCCTTTTACGAAAGGTTAAAATCACTAATAGTGCACATTTCGTAAAAGAAGAAACCATATTTTTGTAAATTATAAAATAATAGAGGGGAATTTTTCCTTTTACGAAAGGTTAAAATCACTAATAGTGCACATTTCGTAAAAGGAGAAACCATATTTTTGTAAATTATAAAATAATAGAAGGGAATGTTTCCTTTTACGAAAGGTTAAAATCACTAATAGTGCACATTTCGTAAAAGAAGAAACCATATTTTTGTAAATTATAAAATAATAGAGGGGAATTTTTCCTTTTACGAAAGGTTAAAATCACTAATAGTGCACATTTCGTAAAAGGAGAAACCATAATTTTGTAAATTATAAAATAATAGAAGGGAATTTTTCCTTTTACGAAAGGTTAAAATCACTAATAGTGCACATTTCGTAAAAGAAGAAACCATATTTTTGTAAATTATAAAATAATAGAAGGGAATTTTTCCTTTTACGAAAGGTTAAAATCACTAATAGTGCACATTTCGTAAAAGAAGAAACCATATTTTTGTAAATTATAAAATAATAGAAGGGAATTTTTCCATTTACGAAAGGTTAAAATCACTAATAGTGCACATTTCGTGAAAGGAGAAACCATAATTTTGTAAATTATAAAATAATAGAAGGGAATTTTTCCTTTTACGAAAGGTTAAAATCACTAGTAGTGCACATTTCGTAAAAGAAGAAACCATATTTTTGTAAATTATTAAATAATAGAAGGAAATTTTTCCTTTCACGAAAGGTTAAAATCACTAATAGCACACATTTCGTGAAAGGAGAAACCATAATTTTGTAAATTATAAAATAATAGAAGGGAATTTTTCCTTTTACGAAAGGTTAGGTAGGTAGGTAGAAGTGGCTGCCGCAAAGGCACACCTAGGCCAGTAATAAAAGGCCCGTTGTGATACCACCAAACACTAGGAAAGTCAATCCCGGGGCCCGGCCATATGGTAAATCCCAGTGCTGTTGGGACTCTCCATATAGCCGAAACCCGGGACTGACACTCCTAACCGACACCGCTACCCCTCCTCGAACCATTTTGATAACTTGATGAAGGCCATCAAGTCTTTTATGTCTAGCCCCGCGACCTGGCTTAAGCTAACCAGGAAGGGAACTCCCAGAGAGCGCCTTCTCGCTCCGCTTAAGGCCGGGCAGTTGCAGATGAGGTGCTCCACCGTTTCCTCTTCCTCACCATCTTTGCAACTCCTGCAGCATCGTCGGTAGGGAACGCCTAGCCTTGCTGCGTGCCTACCAATAAGGCAGTGCCCGGTTAAAACACCTATTAATATGGAGATTTCCTTCCTTTTTAGGGCGTATATGTGTCTAGATCTTTTAAGATCGCATTTTGGCCAGGTTTGCTTGGATATCCGGCACCCTGGGGCTTGTAGCCATCTTTCGTTGGCTTCGCGGAGTGTATGCTCCTTCAGCATTAGCTTGCACGTGGCAAACGGCATACCTATGCGCTCTTTATCTTGAAGAATCTGCTTGGTCGTGCCCTGCCTGGCAAGTTCGTCTGCCCTACAGTTTCCCTCAATGTCCCTGTGTCCCGGGACCCATGTGAGGTTCACGCGGTTCTGTTGGGCCAACTCTTGAAGAGATCGACGACAGCTGAGCGTCAGTTCAGAGTTGAACGAGTAAGAGCCAAGGGATTTGATGGCCACTTGGCTGTCGCTGAAAATACAGATATCCTGTCCGATGGTACGTTCACCTATCCAAGTCACGGCGTCCATGATTGCAGAAACTTCAGCCTGGAAGACGCTGCAGTGATCAGGTAGTCTAAAGGAGAGTTCTAGGTCCAAATCCCTTGAGTAAACCCCTCCTCCGACTCTGCCGTATAACTTCGAGCCGTCGGTGTATATACAAGTGCCGCCATTAGTAGCGGGACACCGATCTATGTTCTCCCAGTCTTCCCTGCTGGGAATGTTTATTCTAAAACAACAATCTCCGACTGTTGTGGTCGCACACCGATCTGTGCTCAGAGGGAGAAAGCTGTAAGATCTTAGAATACAGGAGTGTCCAATAGTGCTTGCGCCCCAGACGGACGTTTCCCTTAGACGCACAGCCGATGCTGCTGCTACCCGGTACCCTTCCAGATCGAGTGGCAAAAAGCCAAGAATGGCCTGGAGAGCTTCATTGGGCGTTGTTCTTAACGCCCCGCTTATACAGATCATGCTCGATCTGTGGACTTTTCCTAACAGATTTAGGTTTGTTGCCTTTCCTAGCGCAGGCCACCATACCACGACTCCATACAGCATAATTGGCTGGATTATCGCAGTGTAGATCCATCTGCAAATTTTGGGGCTGAGCCCCCATTTTTTGCCAATGGCTCTTTTACACGTGTAAAGTGCAATGCACGCTTTCCTCTGGCACTGGATGACATTCTCCTTCCAGTTAAGCTTTCTATCTAGAACTGTGCCTAGGAATTTGGCTTTGTCAGCTAAGTTCAGGCGCACGCCATCTAGTTCTGGTAGGTTCAGCGGTGGTATCTTGTACCGCCTGGTATAAAGGACAAGCTCCACCTTTCCTGGGTTGATGCTAAGTCCGCAGCGAGAGGACCATGAAGAAACTTCTCACAGTGCTACTTGCATCAAGTCACACAGGGTTTGTGGGAATTTGCCCCTATATGCAATAGCTAAATCGTCTGCATATGCCACTATCTTCCCGCCCCCCCACCTTGTGTCTCGTAGCAGCGAGTTTACGGTGAGGTTCCATAGGAGCGGGGAGAGAACACCACCCTGAGGCGTTCCTCTTGTGACATAGCGTGAAAGATCAACTGTTCCCAGTGAAGAAACTATTTTCCTTCCCTTTAGTAGTTGATCAATTAGTCCAATAAGAGACCTATTTATGCCCAGGTTTGTTAAAGCAGTGTTAATAGCCTCCGGCCTTATATTGTTGAAAGCCCCTTCGATGTCCAGAAAGGCCACGAGACAGTACTCCTTTTCGTGCAATGATTTTTCAACAATAGAGACTAGGCTGTGGAGCGCAGTTTCCGTTGATTTACCTTTGGTGTAGGCATGTTGATAGCTAGAAATAAGGTTGCTATCAATAGTAGAGGAGAGATAATCGCTAATTATCCTCTCGAAGGTTTTAAGTGCAAATGACGAGAGACTGATCGGTCTGTAGTCTTTAGGCTCATAGTGTGAGGCCTTCCCAGCCTTTGGAATAAAGACTACCGTGGCGCTTCTCCAGGAGCACGGAATGTAATTAAGAGCCAGGCAGGCTGAAAAGAGAACTACCAGCCATTTAGCTGATATTTCCAGCGTGTTTATAAGCTGTGCGGGGAAAATCCCGTCTGGCCCAGCTGCCTTGAACGGCTCAAAGCTTTTGATTGCCCACCTTACCCTTTCCTCCGTAATGGGTATGTTTACCGCCAGGTTTGTTGCAGATGCTACAGGTGCATCATACAAGTTCCCCGGAAAGTGTGTGTTCAGGAGCAGCTCCAGGGTTTCCCCTTCCGTGCTGGTCCAAGATCCGTCAGGCTTCCGTAAATAGCTAATGGCTGTTTGAGGTTTTGATAGCACTCGTCTAAGTCTCGCTGTATCATCGACTTTTTCGACCCCGGTGCAGAATTTTCTCCACGAAGTTCTCTTCGCTTGCCTTAGAGCCTTTTTATAGGCCCTCAGTTTAGCTTTATATTGGAGCCATTCAGGCTCCGTACCGATGCTCTTGGCCTTGTTAAATTGCTTCCTGCATGATATACGGAACGAATCCAGGTCGTAAGACCACCAGTGGGGTCTATGTTTGCCGCGTGGTTTTGGTACTGGACAAGCCTGCTCTAGGGCATTTGAGAGCGCCGTTACCAGATCATCCAGTTCTCCCACTGATGAGGGGGCTTGTGGAGGTAATACTGGTAGGTCCCTAGCTAATATTTGGTTATGTAGCTGCCAGTTAGTGTTGCGTGGATTTCGTTTCATAACTGGCTGCTCAACAATAAAGTCTAACACAATTTCTATGTACCGATGGTCAGAAAATGAATGCTCATCAAGAACACGCCATTTTCTGACCCACTCATAAGCGCCTTCGCTACAAACAGTGAGGTCTATAACCTCCCTACGAGCTTTAGTTATAAAAGTAGGCTCGTTACCCACGTTACAAACCACCAGGTTAGTTGTTAGTAGGTAGTCAAACAGAGACTCGCCCCTAGCGTTAATATCGGAGCTTCCCCACTGGACGTGATGAGCATTAGCGTCAGCTCCAATAATAAGATGGCCCGTACAGAAATTATCCACCAGATCTTTCACCTCCTTTTGTGGAGGAGGTTCTTCGGCGTCATAGGGCATATAGACCGACGCCATCGTTAGGCTGGTGCTGCCGACTGTTAAGCTGGCAGCTGTAACGTCACCATTTGAATAGTTGGGTAATAGAAAGGTGTTTAGCTCAGACTTTACCAAAATACAGGTTCTGACCTTGCCCTCATCATTGGCTTGGATGAGCTTGTACCCCTTAGTCCCCAATCCACAGATCCTAGAGCTATTGACCCAGGGCTCTTGGATAAGGACCACGTCTACGTCGCCTTTAGAAAGACGACTGCTTAAAACAGCCGAGGCTGCTTTAGATTTGTGCAGATTTATCTGAAGCACCACCAACATGAGAGAGCTCAGACATCCCTGCCGCCAGCGTGTCGTCGAGGTCTGGCCTGTTCCGGGGGCTGTCTCTCAACGAGGAGTTGTTCAGAGCACCTGCACGATTTGGCGTGGCGGGAACCCTGCTGTCTGAAGCAGCATCAACGTTAGTGTGCTCAGGTTTAGCCACGATCGTGACGTCGAGGCCTTCTTCGTCAAGCAGGCTTTCTTCTATCGCCGAGTTGTTCGCAGCACCATCGCAATTTGACGTGGCGGATAACATACTTTCCGCGTCGGACTCCTCTGCTTCCCCTTCCGATGCCTCGATCTCCGAGTCCTCCGGAGCGTCCGGAATAGCAGCGCGCTGTGCATCGCCACGGTATACGTGGATCACGATCTGACCCAAGCCGTAATGCACTCGTCCGTTGCACCGTTTAAGGGGCTCGAGCGCCTCCTTATTCAGAGTGATAACCACCTGTCTATTGGGCCCAACTACATCATCGACCAGATTGACGCCCCAATCCTGCGTCGGGAGAGACGGATTCCAGACCTGCAGCATCTCAAGAATATTCTCGGGTTCTGCAGGGACGGCAGGAATCCATGCCCTTGCCCTTGGCCGAGCAGGAATGTCCTTCCAGTCGACGACATCTAGTCTTGCCCCTGGGTAGACTTCACCCAGTCTTGCAACTGCTGCCTTATACAGTGCGACAGTTCTTGCATCCTCGCACGCGAATATTTTGATCTGACCTTGGTGCCAGCCCGCGTCAGTACCTCGCGGCGGACTACCCGGAGACTCACGCATTAAGTGGAGGAGGGCCCTGCCCATTTCATTCCGGACATACAGCCACTGGTCTTTGGGGATGGACCAACGGTCGTTAACTCGGTCAATGAAACCTATAAGGATTCTGTCCTTGGTTACTTCAGCAAAGCTGAGTTTTCCCACTACGGGGTTGACCTGATGCCGCTTCGGATGGGGGTCTACCTCTCCGTCCGATCTCTGGCGTTTGAAAGGATTACCGTTCACCCTCTTAGGCACATAGGGCCTCTGGAAATTTGGTATCAGAGCTTTCGCTTCCTCCACCATCTTCCTTTCTTCCGGCGACAGCTTCTCCTGCGATGCTCCCTCATATTTTTTAAGGATCCTTGCGGCCTTTCTTTTATCCCAGTACGCAAAGCGTCGAGGAGATGCCTCTTTGGAGGGATTCAGACTCGTAGTTGCCATCGCGGTCTCTCCCTTTGCGGCGTCGTCCTTCTCTTTCGAAACTCTGAAACCAGGTCGTGAGACCATTGCCCCAGATGTGAAGAGATTGGGTTTCGTACCAGCGCTTGATGGAAGTTTAGCTTCCGCCGTTTTCTGCTTGACTGCGTAGGCAGCCGCACTGCTGCTTGCTCCCATCAAGTCACTCTTACTTGATAGCAGTTTGGGGGATGACTGACCCGTAGTTTCCATCGCTGTCGGCCTCCCAGTTAACTTTGAGGCGGAGTTTGTCCTCCGGCGTTGTGTTTTCGCTTGCTCCAGCATAGTTCTTCTCTGCTGCGGAGTAAACGAAGTCGTTAATTGCTTTGTATTTTGTGTGTTCTTCATCTTGTTCGTACGACCCCTCGCCGGACAAGGCCAGCTTAGGGTCAAGGGTAGTGTAAGGGGAAGTGTGTCGTCCGCCGCGGCAGAGCCCCATACCGCGGAAAGACCATAGTTACTCCCTGAGGCGGCCCGGTATCAGTGAGGCTCCGTTCGACTACAGCCACGATTTGCCTCCCGGCTGCAAACGTCCAATGGGCACGGTATCGCATAACACCCTGGATTGGGAGGGAAAAGTTTTGCGCATTTATATAGCGAGCCGCTTGCTTCAAGACAGACGCCCGCTTACAGCCGCACCTCTTGGTGTACAGACGCTGCGAAAAAGACCCCGGTGAACCCTTAAACCTAGTATGTCAGAGTGGCCCCCCCGGGGAATTTTTCCTTTTACGAAAGGTTAAAATCACTAATAGTGCACATTTCGTAAAAGGAGAAACCATAATTTTGTAAATTATAAAATAATAGAAGGGAATTTTTCCTTTTACGAAAGGTTAAAATCACTAATAGTGCACATTTCGTAAAAGGAGAAACCATAACTTTGTAAATTATAAAATAATAGAAGGGAATTTTTCCTTTTACGAAAGGTTAAAATCACTAATAGTGCAGATTTCGTAAAATGAGAAACCATAATTTTGTAAATTATAAAATAATAGAAGGGAATTTTTCCTTTTACGAAAGGTTAAAATCACTAATAGTGCAGATTTCGTAAAAGGAGAAACCATAATTTTGTAAATTATAAAATAATAGATGGGAATTTTTCCTTTTACGAAAGGTTAAAATCACTAATAGTGCACATTTCGTAAAAGGAGAAACCATAATTTTGTAAATTATAAAATAATAGAAGGGAATTTTTCCTTTTACGAAAGGTTAAAATCACTAATAGTGCACATTTCGTAAAAGGAGAAACCATAATTTTGTAAATTATAAAATAATAGAAGGGAATTTTTCCTTTTACGAAAGGTTAAAATCACTAATAGTGCAGATTTCGTAAAAGGAGAAACCATAATTTTGTAAATTATAAAATAATAGAAGGGAATGTTTTCTTTTACGAAAGGTTAAAATCACTAATAGTGCACATTTCGTAAAAGGAGAAACCATAATTTTGTAAATTATAAAATAATAGAAGGGAATGTTTCCTTTTACGAAAGGTTAAAATCACTAATAGTGCACATTTCGTAAAAGGAGAAACCATAATTTTGTAAATTATAAAAAAATAGAAGGGAATTTTTCCTTTTACGAAAGGTTAAAATCACTAATAGTGCACATTTCGTAAAAGGAGAAACCATAATTTTGTAAATTATAAAATAATAGAAGGGAATTTTTCCTTTTACGAAAGGTTAAAATCACTAATAGTGCACATTTCGTAAAATGAGAAACCATAATTTTGTAAATTATAAAATAATAGAAGGGAATTTTTCCTTTTACGAAAGGTTAAAATCACTAATAGTGCAGATTTCGTAAAAGGAGAAACCATAATTTTGTAAATTATAAAATAATAGAAGGGAATTTTTCCTTTTACGAAAGGTTAAAATCACTAATAGTGCACATTTCGTAAAAGGAGAAACCATAATTTTGTAAATTATAAAAAAATAGAAGGGAATTTTTCCTTTTACGAAAGGTTAAAATCACTAATAGTGCACATTTCGTAAAAGGAGAAACCATAATTTTGTAAATTATAAAAAAATAGAAGGGAATTTTTCCTTTTACGAAAGGTTAAAATCACTAATAGTGCACATTTCGTAAAAGGAGAAACCATAATTTTGTAAATTATAAAATAATAGAAGGGAATTTTTCCTTTTACGAAAGGTTAAAATCACTAATAGTGCACATTTCGTAAAAGGAGAAACCATAATTTTGTAAATTATAAAAAAATAGAAGGGAATTTTTCCTTTTACGAAAGGTTAAAATCACTAATAGTGCACATTTCGTAAAAGGAGAAACCATAATTTTGTAAATTATAAAATAATAGAAGGGAATGTTTCCTTTTACGAAAGGTTAAAATCACTAATAGTGCACATTTCGTAAAATGAGAAACCATAATTTTGTAAATTATAAAATAATAGAAGGGAATTTTTCCTTTTACGAAAGGTTAAAATCACTAATAGTGCAGATTTCGTAAAAGGAGAAACCATAATTTTGTAAATTATAAAATAATAGAAGGGAATTTTTCCTTTTACGAAAGGTTAAAATCACTAATAGTGCACATTTCGTAAAAGGAGAAACCATAACATTGTAAATTATAAAATAATAGAAGGGAATTTTTCCTTTTACGAAAGGTTAAAATCACTAATAGTGCAGATTTCGTAAAATGAGAAACCATAATTTTGTAAATTATAAAATAATAGAAGGGAATTTTTCCTTTTACGAAAGGTTAAAATCACTAATAGTGCAGATTTCGTAAAAGGAGAAACCATAATTTTGTAAATTATAAAATAATAGATGGGAATTTTTCCTTTTACGAAAGGTTAAAATCACTAATAGTGCAGATTTCGTAAAAGGAGAAACCATAATTTTGTAAATTATAAAATAATAGAAGGGAATTTTTCCTTTTACGAAAGGTTAAAATCACTAATAGTGCAGATTTCGTAAAAGGAGAAACCATAATTTTGTAAATTATAAAATAATAGATGGGAATTTTTCCTTTTACGAAAGGTTAAAATCACTAATAGTGCACATTTCGTAAAAGGAGAAACCATAATTTTGTAAATTATAAAATAATAGAAGGGAATTTTTCCTTTTACGAAAGGTTAAAATCACTAATAGTGCACATTTCGTAAAAGGAGAAACCATAATTTTGTAAATTATAAAATAATAGAAGGGAATTTTTCCTTTTACGAAAGGTTAAAATCACTAATAGTGCAGATTTCGTAAAAGGAGAAACCATAATTTTGTAAATTATAAAATAATAGAAGGGAATGTTTTCTTTTACGAAAGGTTAAAATCACTAATAGTGCACATTTCGTAAAAGGAGAAACCATAATTTTGTAAATTATAAAATAATAGAAGGGAATGTTTCCTTTTACGAAAGGTTAAAATCACTAATAGTGCACATTTCGTAAAAGAAGAAACCATATTTTTGTAAATTATAAAATAATAGAGGGGAATTTTTCCTTTTACGAAAGGTTAAAATCACTAATAGTGCAAATTTCGTAAAAGGAGAAACCATATTTTTGTAAATTATAAAATAATAGAAGGGAATTTTTCCTTTTACGAAAGGTTAAAATCACTAATAGTGCACATTTCGTAAAAGAAGAAACCATATTTTTGTAAATTATAAAATAATAGAGGGGAATTTTTCCTTTTACGAAAGGTTAAAATCACTAATAGTGCACATTTCGTAAAAGGAGAAACCATATTTTTGTAAATTATAAAATAATAGAAGGGAATGTTTCCTTTTACGAAAGGTTAAAATCACTAATAGTGCACATTTCGTAAAAGAAGAAACCATATTTTTGTAAATTATAAAATAATAGAGGGGAATTTTTCCTTTTACGAAAGGTTAAAATCACTAATAGTGCACATTTCGTAAAAGGAGAAACCATAATTTTGTAAATTATAAAATAATAGAAGGGAATTTTTCCTTTTACGAAAGGTTAAAATCACTAATAGTGCACATTTCGTAAAAGAAGAAACCATATTTTTGTAAATTATAAAATAATAGAAGGGAATTTTTCCTTTTACGAAAGGTTAAAATCACTAATAGTGCACATTTCGTAAAAGAAGAAACCATATTTTTGTAAATTATAAAATAATAGAAGGGAATTTTTCCATTTACGAAAGGTTAAAATCACTAATAGTGCACATTTCGTGAAAGGAGAAACCATAATTTTGTAAATTATAAAATAATAGAAGGGAATTTTTCCTTTTACGAAAGGTTAAAATCACTAGTAGTGCACATTTCGTAAAAGAAGAAACCATATTTTTGTAAATTATTAAATAATAGAAGGAAATTTTTCCTTTCACGAAAGGTTAAAATCACTAATAGCACACATTTCGTGAAAGGAGAAACCATAATTTTGTAAATTATAAAATAATAGAAGGGAATTTTTCCTTTTACGAAAGGTTAGGTAGGTAGGTAGAAGTGGCTGCCGCAAAGGCACACCTAGGCCAGTAATAAAAGGCCCGTTGTGATACCACCAAACACTAGGAAAGTCAATCCCGGGGCCCGGCCATATGGTAAATCCCAGTGCTGTTGGGACTCTCCATATAGCCGAAACCCGGGACTGACACTCCTAACCGACACCGCTACCCCTCCTCGAACCATTTTGATAACTTGATGAAGGCCATCAAGTCTTTTATGTCTAGCCCCGCGACCTGGCTTAAGCTAACCAGGAAGGGAACTCCCAGAGAGCGCCTTCTCGCTCCGCTTAAGGCCGGGCAGTTGCAGATGAGGTGCTCCACCGTTTCCTCTTCCTCACCATCTTTGCAACTCCTGCAGCATCGTCGGTAGGGAACGCCTAGCCTTGCTGCGTGCCTACCAATAAGGCAGTGCCCGGTTAAAACACCTAATAATATGGAGATTTCCTTCCTTTTTAGGGCGTATATGTGTCTAGATCTTTTAAGATCGCATTTTGGCCAGGTTTGCTTGGATATCCGGCACCCTGGGGCTTGTAGCCATCTTTCGTTGGCTTCGCGGAGTGTATGCTCCTTCAGCATTAGCTTGCACGTGGCAAACGGCATACCTATGCGCTCTTTATCTTGAAGAATCTGCTTGGTCGTGCCCTGCCTGGCAAGTTCGTCTGCCCTACAGTTTCCCTCAATGTCCCTGTGTCCCGGGACCCATGTGAGGTTCACGCGGTTCTGTTGGGCCAACTCTTGAAGAGATCGACGACAGCTGAGCGTCAGTTCAGAGTTGAACGAGTAAGAGCCAAGGGATTTGATGGCCACTTGGCTGTCGCTGAAAATACAGATATCCTGTCCGATGGTACGTTCACCTATCCAAGTCACGGCGTCCATGATTGCAGAAACTTCAGCCTGGAAGACGCTGCAGTGATCAGGTAGTCTAAAGGAGAGTTCTAGGTCCAAATCCCTTGAGTAAACCCCTCCTCCGACTCTGCCGTATAACTTCGAGCCGTCGGTGTATATACAAGTGCCGCCATTAGTAGCGGGACACCGATCTATGTTCTCCCAGTCTTCCCTGCTGGGAATGTTTATTCTAAAACAACAATCTCCGACTGTTGTGGTCGCACACCGATCTGTGCTCAGAGGGAGAAAGCTGTAAGATCTTAGAATACAGGAGTGTCCAATAGTGCTTGCGCCCCAGACGGACGTTTCCCTTAGACGCACAGCCGATGCTGCTGCTACCCGGTACCCTTCCAGATCGAGTGGCAAAAAGCCAAGAATGGCCTGGAGAGCTTCATTGGGCGTTGTTCTTAACGCCCCGCTTATACAGATCATGCTCGATCTGTGGACTTTTCCTAACAGATTTAGGTTTGTTGCCTTTCCTAGCGCAGGCCACCATACCACGACTCCATACAGCATAATTGGCTGGATTATCGCAGTGTAGATCCATCTGCAAATTTTGGGGCTGAGCCCCCATTTTTTGCCAATGGCTCTTTTACACGTGTAAAGTGCAATGCACGCTTTCCTCTGGCGCTGGATGACATTCTCCTTCCAGTTAAGCTTTCTATCTAGAACTGTGCCTAGGAATTTGGCTTTGTCAGCTAAGTTCAGGCGCACGCCATCTAGTTCTGGTAGGTTCAGCGGTGGTATCTTGTACCGCCTGGTATAAAGGACAAGCTCCACCTTTCCTGGGTTGATGCTAAGTCCGCAGCGAGAGGACCATGAAGAAACTTCTCACAGTGCTACTTGCATCAAGTCACACAGGGTTTGTGGGAATTTGCCCCTATATGCAATAGCTAAATCGTCTGCATATGCCACTATCTTCCCGCCCCCCCACCTTGTGTCTCGTAGCAGCGAGTTTACGGTGAGGTTCCATAGGAGCGGGGAGAGAACACCACCCTGAGGCGTTCCTCTTGTGACATAGCGTGAAAGATCAACTGTTCCCAGTGAAGAAACTATTTTCCTTCCCTTTAGTAGTTGATCAATTAGTCCAATAAGAGACCTATTTATGCCCAGGTTTGTTAAAGCAGTGTTAATAGCCTCCGGCCTTATATTGTTGAAAGCCCCTTCGATGTCCAGAAAGGCCACGAGACAGTACTCCTTTTCGTGCAATGATTTTTCAACAATAGAGACTAGGCTGTGGAGCGCAGTTTCCGTTGATTTACCTTTGGTGTAGGCATGTTGATAGCTAGAAATAAGGTTGCTATCAATAGTAGAGGAGAGATAATCGCTAATTATCCTCTCGAAGGTTTTAAGTGCAAATGACGAGAGACTGATCGGTCTGTAGTCTTTAGGCTCATAGTGTGAGGCCTTCCCAGCCTTTGGAATAAAGACTACCGCTTCTCCAGGAGCACGGAATGTAATTAAGAGCCAGGCAGGCTGAAAAGAGAACTACCAGCCATTTAGCTGATATTTCCAGCGTGTTTATAAGCTGTGCGGGGAAAATCCCGTCTGGCCCAGCTGCCTTGAACGGCTCAAAGCTTTTGATTGCCCACCTTACCCTTTCCTCCGTAATGGGTATGTTTACCGCCAGGTTTGTTGCAGATGCTACAGGTGCATCATACAAGTTCCCCGGAAAGTGTGTGTTCAGGAGCAGCTCCAGGGTTTCCCCTTCCGTGCTGGTCCAAGATCCGTCAGGCTTCCGTAAATAGCTAATGGCTGTTTGAGGTTTTGATAGCACTCGTCTAAGTCTCGCTGTATCATCGACTTTTTCGACCCCGGTGCAGAATTTTCTCCACGAAGTTCTCTTCGCTTGCCTTAGAGCCTTTTTATAGGCCCTCAGTTTAGCTTTATATTGGAGCCATTCAGGCTCCGTACCGATGCTCTTGGCCTTGTTAAATTGCTTCCTGCATGATATACGGAACGAATCCAGGTCGTAAGACCACCAGTGGGGTCTATGTTTGCCGCGTGGTTTTGGTACTGGACAAGCCTGCTCTAGGGCATTTGAGAGCGCCGTTACCAGATCATCCAGTTCTCCCACTGATGAGGGGGCTTGTGGAGGTAATACTGGTAGGTCCCTAGCTAATATTTGGTTATGTAGCTGCCAGTTAGTGTTGCGTGGATTTCGTTTCATAACTGGCTGCTCAACAATAAAGTCTAACACAATTTCTATGTACCGATGGTCAGAAAATGAATGCTCATCAAGAACACGCCATTTTCTGACCCACTCATAAGCGCCTTCGCTACAAACAGTGAGGTCTATAACCTCCCTACGAGCTTTAGTTATAAAAGTAGGCTCGTTACCCACGTTACAAACCACCAGGTTAGTTGTTAGTAGGTAGTCAAACAGAGACTCGCCCCTAGCGTTAATATCGGAGCTTCCCCACTGGACGTGATGAGCATTAGCGTCAGCTCCAATAATAAGATGGCCCGTACAGAAATTATCCACCAGATCTTTCACCTCCTTTTGTGGAGGAGGTTCTTCGGCGTCATAGGGCATATAGACCGACGCCATCGTTAGGCTGGTGCTGCCGACTGTTAAGCTGGCAGCTGTAACGTCACCATTTGAATAGTTGGGTAATAGAAAGGTGTTTAGCTCAGACTTTACCAAAATACAGGTTCTGACCTTGCCCTCATCATTGGCTTGGATGAGCTTGTACCCCTTAGTCCCCAATCCACAGATCCTAGAGCTATTGACCCAGGGCTCTTGGATAAGGACCACGTCTACGTCGCCTTTAGAAAGACGACTGCTTAAAACAGCCGAGGCTGCTTTAGATTTGTGCAGATTTATCTGAAGCACCACCAACATGAGAGAGCTCAGACATCCCTGCCGCCAGCGTGTCGTCGAGGTCTGGCCTGTTCCGGGGGCTGTCTCTCAACGAGGAGTTGTTCAGAGCACCTGCACGATTTGGCGTGGCGGGAACCCTGCTGTCTGAAGCAGCATCAACGTTAGTGTGCTCAGGTTTAGCCACGATCGTGACGTCGAGGCCTTCTTCGTCAAGCAGGCTTTCTTCTATCGCCGAGTTGTTCGCAGCACCATCGCAATTTGACGTGGCGGATAACATACTTTCCGCGTCGGACTCCTCTGCTTCCCCTTCCGATGCCTCGATCTCCGAGTCCTCCGGAGCGTCCGGAATAGCAGCGCGCTGTGCATCGCCACGGTATACGTGGATCACGATCTGACCCAAGCCGTAATGCACTCGTCCGTTGCACCGTTTAAGGGGCTCGAGCGCCTCCTTATTCAGAGTGATAACCACCTGTCTATTGGGCCCAACTACATCATCGACCAGATTGACGCCCCAATCCTGCGTCGGGAGAGACGGATTCCAGACCTGCAGCATCTCAAGAATATTCTCGGGTTCTGCAGGGACGGCAGGAATCCATGCCCTTGCCCTTGGCCGAGCAGGAATGTCCTTCCAGTCGACGACATCTAGTCTTGCCCCTGGGTAGACTTCACCCAGTCTTGCAACTGCTGCCTTATACAGTGCGACAGTTCTTGCATCCTCGCACGCGAATATTTTGATCTGACCTTGGTGCCAGCCCGCGTCAGTACCTCGCGGCGGACTACCCGGAGACTCACGCATTAAGTGGAGGAGGGCCCTGCCCATTTCATTCCGGACATACAGCCACTGGTCTTTGGGGATGGACCAACGGTCGTTAACTCGGTCAATGAAACCTATAAGGATTCTGTCCTTGGTTACTTCAGCAAAGCTGAGTTTTCCCACTACGGGGTTGACCTGATGCCGCTTCGGATGGGGGTCTACCTCTCCGTCCGATCTCTGGCGTTTGAAAGGATTACCGTTCACCCTCTTAGGCACATAGGGCCTCTGGAAATTTGGTATCAGAGCTTTCGCTTCCTCCACCATCTTCCTTTCTTCCGGCGACAGCTTCTCCTGCGATGCTCCCTCATATTTTTTAAGGATCCTTGCGGCCTTTCTTTTATCCCAGTACGCAAAGCGTCGAGGAGATGCCTCTTTGGAGGGATTCAGACTCGTAGTTGCCATCGCGGTCTCTCCCTTTGCGGCGTCGTCCTTCTCTTTCGAAACTCTGAAACCAGGTCGTGAGACCATTGCCCCAGATGTGAAGAGATTGGGTTTCGTACCAGCGCTTGATGGAAGTTTAGCTTCCGCCGTTTTCTGCTTGACTGCGTAGGCAGCCGCACTGCTGCTTGCTCCCATCAAGTCACTCTTACTTGATAGTAGTTTGGGGGATGACTGACCCGTAGTTTCCATCGCTGTCGGCCTCCCAGTTAACTTTGAGGCGGAGTTTGTCCTCCGGCGTTGTGTTTTCGCTTGCTCCAGCATAGTTCTTCTCTGCTGCGGAGTAAACGAAGTCGTTAATTGCTTTGTATTTTGTGTGTTCTTCATCTTGTTCGTACGACCCCTCGCCGGACAAGGCCAGCTTAGGGTCAAGGGTAGTGTAAGGGGAAGTGTGTCGTCCGCCGCGGCAGAGCCCCATACCGCGGAAAGACCATAGTTACTCCCTGAGGCGGCCCGGTATCAGTGAGGCTCCGTTCGACTACAGCCACGATTTGCCTCCCGGCTGCAAACGTCCAATGGGCACGGTATCGCATAACACCCTGGATTGGGAGGGAAAAGTTTTGCGCATTTATATAGCGAGCCGCTTGCTTCAAGACAGACGCCCGCTTACAGCCGCACCTCTTGGTGTACAGACGCTGCGAAAAAGACCCCGGTGAACCCTTAAACCAAGTATGTCAGAGTGGCCCCCCCGGGGAATTTTTCCTTTTACGAAAGGTTAAAATCACTAATAGTGCACATTTCGTAAAAGGAGAAACCATAATTTTGTAAATTATAAAATAATAGAAGGGAATTTTTCCTTTTACGAAAGGTTAAAATCACTAATAGTGCACATTTCGTAAAAGGAGAAACCATAACTTTGTAAATTATAAAATAATAGAAGGGAATTTTTCCTTTTACGAAAGGTTAAAATCACTAATAGTGCACATTTCGTAAAAGAAGAAACCATATTTTTGTAAATTATAAAATAATATAATATAATAAGGAAGCGAAAAAAGTGGGTCTTGCCGTGAACGAGGACAAGACGAAGTATTTGCTGTCATCAAAGAAAGAATCGGCGCACCTGCGCCTTGGCAGCCATGTCACTGTTGATAGTTACAAATTTGAAACTGTGAGGGACTTCGTCTATTTGGGAACCAGTATCAACACCGAAAATAATATCAGTCTAGAAATCCAGCGGAGAATCACTCTTGCCAACAAGTGCTACTTTGGACTGAGTAGGCAATTGAGAAGTAAAGTCCTCTCTCGAAGAACAAAGATCACGCTCTATAAGTCTCTCATCATACCTGTCCTGATGTATGGCTCAGATTCATGGACAATGTCAAGAGAAGATGAGATGGCCCTTGGAGTATTTGAGAGAAAAGTTCTCCGGAAGATTTATGGTCCTTCCCGTGATGCCAACGGCGAGTATAGAAGGAAATTTAACGATGAGCTGTACGAGCTCTACGCAGATCTGACCATAGTCCAGCGAATTAAAGCCCAAAGACTCCGCTGGCTGGGCCATGTTATGCGAATGGACAAAGAAGCTCCAGCACAGAAGGTTTTCCTATCGTCGCCTGAATTCGGCAGCAGAGGAAGGGGGAGGCCTCGACTGAGATGGAAACAACAGGTGGAGGATGACTTAAACTCCCTTGGGGTTTCCAATTGGCGTCCGTTATCGCTAAAAAGGAATGACTGGCGTGCTTTGATACGAAACGGCCAAAATCGCTTAGGCGGTTAAGCGCCAATAAATGATGATGATAAAATAATAGAAGGGAATTTTTCCTTTTACGAAAGGTTAAAATCACTAATAGTGCACATTTCGTAAAAGGAGAAACCATAATTTTGTAAATTATAAAATAATAGAAGGGAATTTTTCCTTTTACGAAAGGTTAAAATCACTAATAGTGCAGATTTCGTAAAATGAGAAACCATAATTTTGTAAATTATAAAATAATAGAAGGGAATTTTTCCTTTTACGAAAGGTTAAAATCACTAATAGTGCAGATTTCGTAAAAGGAGAAACCATAATTTTGTAAATTATAAAATAATAGATGGGAATTTTTCCTTTTACGAAAGGTTAAAATCACTAATAGTGCACATTTCGTAAAAGGAGAAACCATAATTTTGTAAATTATAAAATAATAGAAGGGAATTTTTCCTTTTACGAAAGGTTAAAATCACTAATAGTGCACATTTCGTAAAAGGAGAAACCATAATTTTGTAAATTATAAAATAATAGAAGGGAATTTTTCCTTTTACGAAAGGTTAAAATCACTAATAGTGCAGATTTCGTAAAAGGAGAAACCATAATTTTGTAAATTATAAAATAATAGAAGGGAATGTTTTCTTTTACGAAAGGTTAAAATCACTAATAGTGCACATTTCGTAAAAGGAGAAACCATAATTTTGTAAATTATAAAATAATAGAAGGGAATGTTTCCTTTTACGAAAGGTTAAAATCACTAATAGTGCACATTTCGTAAAAGGAGAAACCATAATTTTGTAAATTATAAAAAAATAGAAGGGAATTTTTCCTTTTACGAAAGGTTAAAATCACTAATAGTGCACATTTCGTAAAAGGAGAAACCATATTTTTGTAAATTATAAAATAATAGAAGGGAATTTTTTCTTTAACGAAAGGTTAAAATCACTAATAGTGCACATTTCGTAAAAGGAGAAACCATATTTTTGTAAATTATAAAATAATAGAAGGGAATTTTTTCTTTAACGAAGGGTTAAAATCACTAATAGTGCACATTTCGTAAAAGGAGAAACCATATTTTTGTAAATTATAAAATAATAGAAGGGAATTTTTTCTTTAACGAAAGGTTAAAATCACTAATAGTGCACATTTCGTAAAAGAAGAAACCATATTTTTGTAAATTATAAAATAATAGAAGGGATTTTTTCCTTTTACGAAAGGTTAAAATCACTAATAGTGCACATTTCGTAAAAGGAGAAACCATAATTTGGTAAATTATAAAATAGTATAAGGGATTTTTTCCTTTTACGAAAGGTTAAAATCACTAATAGTGCACATTTCGTAAAAGGAGAAACCATATTTTTGTAAATTATAAAATAATAGAAGGGAATTTTTCCTTTTACGAAAGGTTAAAATCACTAATAGTGCACATTTCGTAAAAGGAGAAACCATAATTTTGTAAATTGTAAAATAATAGAAGGGAATTTTTCCTTTTACGAAAGGTTAAAATCACTAATAGTGCACATTTCGTAAAAGGAGAAACCATAATTTTGTAAATTATAAAATAATAGAAGGGAATTTTTCCTTTTACGAAAGGTTAAAATCACTAATAGTGCACATTTCGTAAAAGAAGAAACCATATTTTTGGAAATTATAAAATAATAGAAGGGAATTTTTCCTTTTACGAAAGGTTAAAATCACTAATAGTGCACATTTCGTAAAAGTAGAAACCATATCTTGTAAATTATAAAATAATAGACGGGAATTTTTCCTTTTACGAAAGATTAAAATCACTAATAGTGCACATTTCGTAAAAGGAGAAACCATAATTTTGTAAATTATAAAATAATAGAAGGGAATTTTTTCTTTTACGAAAGGTTAAAATCACTAATAGTGCACATTTCGTAAAAGAAGAAACCATATTTTTGTAAATTATAAAATAATAGAAGGGAATTTTTCCTTTTACGAAAGGTTAAAATCACTAATAGTGCACATTTCGTAAAAGGAGAAACCATAATTTTGTAAATTATAAAATAGTAGAAGGGATTTTTTCCTTTTACGAAAGGTTAAAATCACTAATAGTGCACATTTCGTAAAAGGAGAAACCATAATTTTGTAAATTATAAAATAATAGAAGGGAATTTTTCCTTTTACGAAAGGTTAAAATCACTAATAGTGCACATTTCGTAAAAGAAGAAACCATATTTTTGGAAATTATAAAATAATAGAAGGGAATTTTTCCTTTTACGAAAGGTTAAAATCACTAATAGTGCACATTTCGTAAAAGTATAAACCATATCTTGTAAATTATAAAATAATAGACGGGAATTTTTCCTTTTACGAAAGATTAAAATCACTAATAGTGCACATTTCGTAAAAGGAGAAACCATAATTTTGTAAATTATAAAATAATAGAAGGGAATTTTTCCTTTTACGAAAGGTTAAAATCACTAATAGTGCACATTTCGTAAAAGAAGAAACCATATTTTTGTAAATTATAAAATAATAGAAGGGAATTTTTCCTTTTAGGAAAGGTTAAAATCACTAATAGTGCACATTTCGTAAAAGAAGAAACCATATTTTTGTAAATTATAAAATAATAGAAGGGAATTTTTCCTTTTACGAAAGGTTAAAATCACTAATAGTGCACATTTCGTAAAAGAAGAAACTATATTTTTGTAAATTATAAAATAATAGAAGGGAATTTTTCCTTTTACGAAAGGTTAAAATCACTAATAGTGCACATTTCGTAAAAGTATAAACCATATCTTGTAAATTATAAAATAATAGAAGGGAACTTTTCCTTTTACGAAAGGTTAAAATCACTAATAGTGCACATTTCGTAAAAGGAGAAACCATAATTTTGTAAATTATAAAATAATAGAAGGGAATTTTTCCTTTTACGAAAGGTTAAAATCACTAATAGTGCACATTTCGTAAAAGAAGAAACCATATTTTTGTAAATTATAAAATAATAGAAGGGAATTTTTCCTTTTAGGAAAGGTTAAAATCACTAATAGTGCACATTTCGTAAAAGGAGAAACCATAATTTTGTAAATTATAAAATAATAGAAGGGAATTTTTCCTTTTACGAAAGGTTAAAATCACTAATAGTGCACATTTCGTAAAAGAAGAAACCATATTTTTGTAAATTATAAAATAATAGAAGGGAATTTTTCCTTTTACGAAAGGTTAAAATCACTAATAGTGCACATTTCGTAAAAGAAGAAACCATATTTTTGTAAATTATAAAATAATAGAAGGGAATTTTTCCATTTACGAAAGGTTAAAATCACTAATAGTGCACATTTCGTGAAAGGAGAAACCATAATTTTGTAAATTATAAAATAATAGAAGGGAATTTTTCCTTTTACGAAAGGTTAAAATCACTAGTAGTGCACATTTCGTAAAAGAAGAAACCATATTTTTGTAAATTATAAAATAATAGAAGGAAATTTTTCCTTTCACGAAAGGTTAAAATCACTAATAGTGCACATTTCGTAAAACGAGAAACCATAATTTTGTAAATTATAAAATAATAGAAGGGAATTTTTCCTTTTACGAAAGGTTAAAATCACTAATAGTGCACATTTCGTAAAAGGAGAAACCATAATTTTGTAAATTATAAAATAATAGAAGGGAATTTTTCCTTTTACGAAAGGTTAAAATCACTAATAGTGCACATTTCGTAAAAGGAGAAACCATAATTTTGTAAATTATAAAATAATAGAAGGGAATTTTTCCTTTTACGAAAGGTTAAAATCACTAATAGTGCAGATTTCGTAAAAGGAGAAACCATATCTTGTAAATTATAAAATAATAGAAGGGAATTTTTCCTTTTACGAAAGGTTAAAATCACTAATAGTGCACATTTCGTAAAAGTAGAAACCATATCTTGTAAATTATAAAATAATAGACGGGAATTTTTCCTTTTACGAAAGATTAAAATCACTAATAGTGCACATTTCGTGAAAGGAGAAACCATAATTTTGTAAATTATAAAATAATAGAAGGGAATTTTTCCTTTTACGAAAGGTTAAAATCACTAATAGTGCACATTTCGTAAAAGAAGAAACCATATTTTTGTAAATTATAAAATAATAGAAGGGAATTTTTCCTTTTACGAAAGGTTAAAATCACTAATAGTGCACATTTCGTAAAAGTAGAAACCATATCTTGTAAATTATAAAATAATAGACGGGAATTTTTCCTTTTACGAAAGATTAAAATCACTAATAGTGCACATTTCGTAAAAGGAGAAACCATAATTTTGTAAATTATAAAATAATAGAAGGGAATTTTTCCTTTTACGAAAGGTTAAAATCACTAATAGTGCACATTTCGTAAAAGGAGAAACCATAATTTTGTAAATTATAAAATAATAGAAGGGAATTTTTCCTTTTACGAAAGGTTAAAATCACTAATAGTGCACATTTCGTAAAAGTAGAAACCATAATTTTGTAAATTATAAAATAATAGAAGGGAATGTTTCCTTTTACGAAAGGTTAAAATCACTAATAGTGCACATTTCGTAAAAGAAGAAACCATATTTTTGTAAATTATAAAATAATAGAGGGGAATTTTTCCTTTTACGAAAGGTTAAAATCACTAATAGTGCACATTTCGTAAAAGGAGAAACCATATTTTTGTAAATTATAAAATAATAGAAGGGAATTTTTCCTTTTACGAAAGGTTAAAATCACTAATAGTGCACATTTCGTAAAAGGAGAAACCATATTTTTGTAAATTATAAAATAATAGAAGGGAATGTTTCCTTTTACGAAAGGTTAAAATCACTAATAGTGCACATTTCGTAAAAGAAGAAACCATATTTTTGTAAATTATAAAATAATAGAGGGGAATTTTTCCTTTTACGAAAGGTTAAAATCACTAATAGTGCACATTTCGTAAAAGGAGAAACCATATTTTTGTAAATTATAAAATAATAGAAGGGAATGTTTCCTTTTACGAAAGGTTAAAATCACTAATAGTGCACATTTCGTAAAAGAAGAAACCATATTTTTGTAAATTATAAAATAATAGAGGGGAATTTTTCCTTTTACGAAAGGTTAAAATCACTAATAGTGCACATTTCGTAAAAGAAGAAACCATAATTTTGTAAATTATAAAATAATAGAAGGGAATTTTTCCTTTTACGAAAGGTTAAAATCACTAATAGTGCACATTTCGTAAAAGAAGAAACCATATTTTTGTAAATTATAAAATAATAGAGGGGAATTTTTCCTTTTACGAAAGGTTAAAATCACTAATAGTGCACATTTCGTAAAAGGAGAAACCATATTTTTGTAAATTATAAAATAATAGAAGGGAATTTTTTCTTTAACGAAAGGTTAAAATCACTAATAGTGCACATTTCATAAAAGAAGAAACCATATTTTTGTAAATTATAAAATAATAGAAGGGATTTTTTCCTTTTACGAAAGGTTAAAATCACGAATAGTGCACATTTCGTAAAAGGAGAAACCATAATTTGGTAAATTATAAAATAGTAGAAGGGATTTTTTCATTTTACGAAAGGTTAAAATCCCTAATAGTGCACATTTCGTAAAAGGAGAAACCATATTTTTGTAAATTATAAAATAATAGAAGGGAATTTTTCCTTTTACGAAAGGTTAAAATCACTAATAGTGCACATTTCGTAAAAGGAGAAACCATAATTTTGTAAATTGTAAAATAATAGAAGGGAATTTTTCCTTTTACGAAAGTTAAAATCACTAATAGTGCACATTTCGTAAAAGGAGAAACCATAATTTTGTAAATTATAAAATAATAGAAGGGAATTTTTCCTTTTACGAAAGGTTAAAATCACTAATAGTGCACATTTCGTAAAAGAAGAAACCATATTTTTGGAAATTATAAAATAATAAAAGGGAATTTTTCCTTTTACGAAAGGTTAAAATCACTAATAGTGCACATTTCGTAAAAGTATAAACCATATCTTGTAAATTATAAAATAATAGACGGGAATTTTTCCTTTTACGAAAGATTAAAATCACTAATAGTGCACATTTCGTAAAAGGAGAAACCATAATTTTGTAAATTATAAAATAATAGAAGGGAATTTTTCCTTTTACGAAAGGTTAAAATCACTAATAGTGCACATTTCGTAAAAGAAGAAACCATATTTTTGTAAATTATAAAATAATAGAAGGGAATTTTTCCTTTTACGAAAGGTTAAAATCACTAATAGTGCACATTTCGTAAAAGGAGAAACCATAATTTTGTAAATTATAAAATAATAGAAGGGAATTTTTCCTTTTACGAAAGGTTAAAATCACTAATAGTGCACATTTCGTAAAAGGAGAAACCATAATTTTGTAAATTATAAAATAGTAGAAGGGATTTTTTCCTTTTACGAATGGTTAAAATCACTAATAGTGCACATTTCGTAAAAGGAGAAACCATAATTTTGTAAATTATAAAATAATAGAAGGGAATTTTTCCTTTTACGAAAGATTAAAATCACTAATAGTGCACATTTCGTAAAAGGAGAAACCATAATTTTGTAAATTATAAAATAATAGAAGGGAATTTTTCCTTTTACGAAAGGTTAAAATCACTAATAGTGCACATTTCGTAAAAGGAGAAACCATAATTTTGTAAATTATAAAATAGTATAAGGGATTTTCTCCTTTTACGAAAGGTTAAAATCACTAATAGTGCACATTTCGTAAAAGGAGAAACCATATTTTTGTAAATTATAAAATAATAGAAGGGAATTTTTCGTTTTACGAAAGGTTAAAATCACTAATAGTGCACATTTCGTAAAAGGAGAAACCATAATTTTGTAAATTGTAAAATAATAGAAGGGAATTTTTCCTTTTACGAAAGGTTAAAATCACTAATAGTGCACATTTCGTAAAAGGAGAAACCATAATTTTGTAAATTATAAAATAATAGAAGGGAATTTTTCCTTTTACGAAAGGTTAAAATCACTAATAGTGCACATTTCGTAAAAGAAGAAACCATATTTTTGGAAATTATAAAATAATAGAAGGGAATTTTTCCTTTTACGAAAGGTTAAAATCACTAATAGTGCACATTTCGTAAAAGTAGAAACCATATCTTGTAAATTATAAAATAATAGACGGGAATTTTTCCTTTTACGAAAGATTAAAATCACTAATAGTGCACATTTCGTAAAAGGAGAAAGCATAATTTTGTAAATTATAAAATAATAGAAGGGAATTTTTTCTTTTACGAAAGGTTAAAATCACTAATAGTGCACATTTCGTAAAAGGAGAAACCATAATTTTGTAAATTATAAAATAATAGAAGGGAATTTTTCCTTTTACGAAAGGTTAAAATCACTAATAGTGCACATTTCGTAAAAGAAGAAACCATATTTTTGTAAATTATAAAATAATAGAAGGGAATTTTTCCTTTTAGGAAAGGTTAAAATCACTAATAGTGCACATTTCGTAAAAGAAGAAACCATATTTTTGTAAATTATAAAATAATTGAAGGGAATTTTTCCTTTTACGAAAGGTTAAAATCACTAATAGTGCACATATCGTAAAAGGAGAAACCATAATTTTGTAAATTATAAAATAGTAGAAGGGATTTTTTCGTTTTACGAAAGGTTAACATCACTAATAGTGCACATTTCGTAAAAGGAGAAACCATAATTTTGTAAATTGTAAAATAATAGAAGGGAATTTTTCCTTATACGAAAGGTTAAAATCTCTAATAGTGCACATTTCGTAAAAGGAGAAACCATAATTTTGTAAATTATAAAATAATAGAAGGGAATTTTTCCTTTTACGAAAGGTTAAAATCACTAATAGTGCACATTTCGTAAAAGGAGAAACCATATTTTTGTAAATTATAAAATAATAGAAGGGAATTTTTCCTTTTACGAAAGGTTAAAATCACTAATAGTGCACATTTCGTAAAAGTAGAAACCATATCTTGTAAATTATAAAATAATAGAAGGGAACTTTTCCTTTTACGAAAGGTTAAAATCACTAATAGTGCACATTTCGTAAAAGGAGAAACCATAATTTTGTAAATTATAAAATAATAGAAGGGAATTTTTCCTTTTACGAAAGGTTAAAATCACTAATAGTGCACATTTCGTAAAATGAGAAACCATATTTTTGTAAATTATAAAATAATAGAAGGGAATTTTTTCTTTTACGAAAGGTTAAAATCACTAATAGTGCACATTTCGTAAAAGGAGAAACCATAATTTTGTAAATTATAAAATAATAGAAGGGAATTTTTCCTTTTACGAAAGGTTAAAATCACTAATAGTGCACATTTCGTAAAAGAAGAAACCATATTTTTGTAAATTATAAAATAATAGAAGGGAATTTTTCCTTTTACGAAACGTTAAAATCACTAATAGTGCACATTTCGTAAAAGAAGAAACCATATTTTTGTAAATTATAAAATAATAGAAGGGAATTTTTCCATTTACGAAAGGTTAAAATCACTAATAGTGCACATTTCGTGAAAGGAGAAACCATAATTTTGTAAATTATAAAATAATAGAAGGGAATTTTTCCTTTTACGAAAGGTTAAAATCACTAGTAGTGCACATTTCGTAAAAGAAGAAACCATATTTTTGTAAATTATAAAATAATAGAAGGAAATTTTTCCTTTCACGAAAGGTTAAAATCACTAATAGTGCACATTTCGTAAAAAGAGAAACCATAATTTTGTAAATTATAAAATAATAGAAGGGAATTTTTCCTTTTACGAAAGGTTAAAATCACTAATAGTGCACATTTCGTAAAAGGAGAAACCATAATTTTGTAAATTATAAAATAATAGAAGGGAATTTTTCCTTTTACGAAAGGTTAAAATCACTAATAGTGCACATTTCGTAAAAAGGAGAAACCATAATTTTGTAAATTATAAAATAATAGAAGGGAATTTTTCCTTTTACGAAAGGTTAAAATCACTAATAGTGCAGATTTCGTAAAAGGAGAAACCATATCTTGTAAATTATAAAATAATAGAAGGGAATTTTTCCTTTTACGAAAGGTTAAAATCACTAATAGTGCACATTTCGTAAAAGTAGAAACCATATCTTGTAAATTATAAAATAATAGACGGGAATTTTTCCTTTTACGAAAGATTAAAATCACTAATAGTGCACATTTCGTGAAAGGAGAAACCATAATTTTGTAAATTATAAAATAATAGAAGGGAATTTTTCCTTTTACGAAAGGTTAAAATCACTAATAGTGCACATTTCGTAAAAGAAGAAACCATATTTTTGTAAATTATAAAATAATAGAAGGGAATTTTTCCTTTTACGAAAGGTTAAAATCACTAATAGTGCACATTTCGTAAAAGTAGAAACCATATCTTGTAAATTATAAAATAATAGACGGGAATTTTTCCTTTTACGAAAGATTAAAATCACTAATAGTGCACATTTCGTAAAAGGAGAAACCATAATTTTGTAAATTATAAAATAATAGAAGGGAATTTTTCCTTTTACGAAAGGTTAAAATCACTAATAGTGCACATTTCGTAAAAGGAGAAACCATAATTTTGTAAATTATAAAATAATAGAAGGGAATTTTTCCTTTTACGAAAGGTTAAAATCACTAATAGTGCACATTTCGTAAAAGTAGAAACCATAATTTTGTAAATTATAAAATAATAGAAGGGAATGTTTCCTTTTACGAAAGGTTAAAATCACTAATAGTGCACATTTCGTAAAAGAAGAAACCATATTTTTGTAAATTATAAAATAATAGAGGGGAATTTTTCCTTTTACGAAAGGTTAAAATCACTAATAGTGCACATTTCGTAAAAGGAGAAACCATATTTTTGTAAATTATAAAATAATAGAAGGGAATTTTTCCTTTTACGAAAGGTTAAAATCACTAATAGTGCACATTTCGTAAAAGGAGAAACCATATTTTTGTAAATTATAAAATAATAGAAGGGAATGTTTCCTTTTACGAAAGGTTAAAATCACTAATAGTGCACATTTCGTAAAAGAAGAAACCATATTTTTGTAAATTATAAAATAATAGAGGGGAATTTTTCCTTTTACGAAAGGTTAAAATCACTAATAGTGCACATTTCGTAAAAGGAGAAACCATATTTTTGTAAATTATAAAATAATAGAAGGGAATGTTTCCTTTTACGAAAGGTTAAAATCACTAATAGTGCACATTTCGTAAAAGAAGAAACCATATTTTTGTAAATTATAAAATAATAGAGGGGAATTTTTCCTTTTACGAAAGGTTAAAATCAATAATAGTGCACATTTCGTAAAAGAAGAAACCATAATTTTGTAAATTATAAAATAATAGAAGGGAATTTTTCCTTTTACGAAAGGTTAAAATCACTAATAGTGCACATTTCGTAAAAGAAGAAACCATATTTTTGTAAATTATAAAATAATAGAGGGGAATTTTTCCTTTTACGAAAGGTTAAAATCACTAATAGTGCACATTTCGTAAAAGGAGAAACCATATTTTTGTAAATTATAAAATAATAGAAGGGAATTTTTTCTTTAACGAAAGGTTAAAATCACTAATAGTGCACATTTCATAAAAGAAGAAACCATATTTTTGTAAATTATAAAATAATAGAAGGGATTTTTTCCTTTTACGAAAGGTTAAAATCACGAATAGTGCACATTTCGTAAAAGGAGAAACCATAATTTTGTAAATTATAAAATAATAGAAGGGAATTTTTCCTTTTACGAAAGGTTAAAATCACTAATAGTGCACATTTCGTAAAAGAAGAAACCATATTTTTGGAAATTATAAAATAATAGAAGGGAATTTTTCCTTTTACGAAAGGTTAAAATCACTAATAGTGCACATTTCGTTAAAGTAGAAACCATATCTTGTAAATTATAAAATAATAGACGGGAATTTTTCCTTTTACGAAAGATTAAAATCACTAATAGTGCACATTTCGTAAAAGGAGAAAGCATAATTTTGTAAATTATAAAATAATAGAAGGGAATTTTTTCTTTTACGAAAGGTTAAAATCACTAATAGTGCACATTTCGTAAAAGGAGAAACCATAATTTTGTAAATTATAAAATAATAGAAGGGAATTTTTCCTTTTACGAAAGGTTAAAATCACTAATAGTGCACATTTCGTAAAAGAAGAAACCATATTTTTGTAAATTATAAAATAATAGAAGGGAATTTTTCCTTTTAGGAAAGGTTAAAATCACTAATAGTGCACATTTCGTAAAAGAAGAAACCATATTTTTGTAAATTATAAAATAATAGAAGGGAATTTTTCCTTTTACGAAAGGTTAAAATCACTAATAGTGCACATATCGTAAAAGGAGAAACCATAATTTTGTAAATTATAAAATAGTAGAAGGGATTTTTTCGTTTTACGAAAGGTTAAAATCACTAATAGTGCACATTTCGTAAAAGGAGAAACCATAATTTTGTAAATTGTAAAATAATAGAAGGGAATTTTTCCTTATACGAAAGGTTAAAATCTCTAATAGTGCACATTTCGTAAAAGGAGAAACCATAATTTTGTAAATTATAAAATAATAGAAGGGAATTTTTCCTTTTACGAAAGGTTAAAACCACTAATAGTGCACATTTCGTAAAAGGAGAAACCATATTTTTGTAAATTATAAAATAATAGAAGGGAATTTTTCCTTTTACGAAAGGTTAAAATCACTAATAGTGCACATTTCGTAAAAGTAGAAACCATATCTTGTAAATTATAAAATAATAGAAGGGAACTTTTCCTTTTACGAAAGGTTAAAATCACTAATAGTGCACATTTCGTAAAAGGAGAAACCATAATTTTGTAAATTATAAAATAATAGAAGGGAATTTTTCCTTTTACGAAAGGTTAAAATCACTAATAGTGCACATTTCGTAAAATGAGAAACCATATTTTTGTAAATTATAAAATAATAGAAGGGAATTTTTTCTTTTACGAAAGGTTAAAATCACTAATAGTGCACATTTCGTAAAAGGAGAAACCATAATTTTGTAAATTATAAAATAATAGAAGGGAATTTTTCCTTTTACGAAAGGTTAAAATCACTAATAGTGCACATTTCGTAAAAGAAGAAACCATATTTTTGTAAATTATAAAATAATAGAAGGGAATTTTTCCTTTTACGAAACGTTAAAATCACTAATAGTGCACATTTCGTAAAAGAAGAAACCATATTTTTGTAAATTATAAAATAATAGAAGGGAATTTTTCCATTTACGAAAGGTTAAAATCACTAATAGTGCACATTTCGTGAAAGGAGAAACCATAATTTTGTAAATTATAAAATAATAGAAGGGAATTTTTCCTTTTACGAAAGGTTAAAATCACTAGTAGTGCACATTTCGTAAAAGAAGAAACCATATTTTTGTAAATTATAAAATAATAGAAGGAAATTTTTCCTTTCACGAAAGGTTAAAATCACTAATGGTGCACATTTCGTAAAAGGAGAAACCATAATTTTGTAAATTATAAAATAATAGAAGGGAATTTTTCCTTTTACGAAAGGTTAAAATCACTAATAGTGCACATTTCGTAAAAGGAGAAACCATAATTTTGTAAATTATAAAATAATAGAAGGGAATTTTTCCTTTTACGAAAGGTTAAAATCACTAATAGTGCACATTTCGTAAAAGGAGAAACCATAATTTTGTAAATTATAAAATAATAGAAGGGAATTTTTCCTTTTACGAAAGGTTAAAATCACTAATAGTGCAGATTTCGTAAAAGGAGAAACCATATCTTGTAAATTATAAAATAATAGAAGGGAATTTTTCCTTTTACGAAAGGTTAAAATCACTAATAGTGCACATTTCGTAAAAGTAGAAACCATATCTTGTAAATTATAAAATAATAGACGGGAATTTTTCCTTTTACGAAAGATTAAAATCACTAATAGTGCACATTTCGTGAAAGGAGAAACCATAATTTTGTAAATTATAAAATAATAGAAGGGAATTTTTCCTTTTACGAAAGGTTAAAATCACTAATAGTGCACATTTCGTAAAAGAAGAAACCATATTTTTGTAAATTATAAAATAATAGAAGGGAATTTTTCCTTTTACGAAAGGTTAAAATCACTAATAGTGCACATTTCGTAAAAGTAGAAACCATATCTTGTAAATTATAAAATAATAGACGGGAATTTTTCCTTTTACGAAAGATTAAAATCACTAATAGTGCACATTTCGTAAAAGGAGAAACCATAATTTTGTAAATTATAAAATAATAGAAGGGAATTTTTCCTTTTACGAAAGGTTAAAATCACTAATAGTGCACATTTCGTAAAAGGAGAAACCATAATTTTGTAAATTATAAAATAATAGAAGGGAATTTTTCCTTTTACGAAAGGTTAAAATCACTAATAGTGCACATTTCGTAAAAGTAGAAACCATAATTTTGTAAATTATAAAATAATAGAAGGGAATGTTTCCTTTTACGAAAGGTTAAAATCACTAATAGTGCACATTTCGTAAAAGAAGAAACCATATTTTTGTAAATTATAAAATAATAGAGGGGAATTTTTCCTTTTACGAAAGGTTAAAATCACTAATAGTGCACATTTCGTAAAAGAAGAAACCATAATTTTGTAAATTATAAAATAATAGAAGGGAATTTTTCCTTTTACGAAAGGTTAAAATCACTAATAGTGCACATTTCGTAAAAGAAGAAACCATATTTTTGTAAATTATAAAATAATAGAGGGGAATTTTTCCTTTTACGAAAGGTTAAAATCACTAATAGTGCACATTTCGTAAAAGGAGAAACCATATTTTTGTAAATTATAAAATAATAGAAGGGAATTTTTTCTTTAACGAAAGGTTAAAATCACTAATAGTGCACATTTCATAAAAGAAGAAACCATATTTTTGTAAATTATAAAATAATAGAAGGGATTTTTTCCTTTTACGAAAGGTTAAAATCACGAATAGTGCACATTTCGTAAAAGGAGAAACCATAATTTGGTAAATTATAAAATAGTAGAAGGGATTTTTTCCTTTTACGAAAGGTTAAAATCACTAATAGTGCACATTTCGTAAAAGGAGAAACCATATTTTTGTAAATTATAAAATAATAGAAGGGAATTTTTCCTTTTACGAAAGGTTAAAATCACTAATAGTGCACATTTCGTAAAAGGAGAAACCATAATTTTGTAAATTGTAAAATAATAGAAGGGAATTTTTCCTTTTACGAAAGGTTAAAATCACTAATAGTGCACATTTCGTAAAAGGAGAAACCATAATTTTGTAAATTATAAAATAATAGAAGGGAATTTTTCCTTTTACGAAAGGTTAAAATCACTAATAGTGCACATTTCGTAAAAGAAGAAACCATATTTTTGGAAATTATAAAATAATAGAAGGGAATTTTTCCTTTTACGAAAGGTTAAAATCACTAATAGTGCACATTTCGTAAAAGTATAAACCATATCTTGTAAATTATAAAATAATAGACGGGAATTTTTCCTTTTACGAAAGATTAAAATCACTAATAGTGCACATTTCGTAAAAGGAGAAACCATAATTTTGTAAATTATAAAATAATAGAAGGGAATTTTTCCTTTTACGAAAGGTTAAAATCACTAATAGTGCACATTTCGTAAAAGAAGAAACCATATTTTTGTAAATTATAAAATAATAGAAGGGAATTTTTCCTTTTACGAAAGGTTAAAATCACTAATAGTGCACATTTCGTAAAAGAAGAAACCATATTTTTGTAAATTATAAAATAATAGAAGGGAATTTTTCCTTTTACGAAAGGTTAAAATCACTTATAGTGCACATTTCGTAAAAGGAGAAACCATAATTTTGTAAATTATAAAATAGTAGAAGGGATTTTTTCCTTTTACGAAAGGTTAAAATCACTAATAGTGCACATTTCGTAAAAGGAGAAACCATAATTTTGTATATTGTAAAATAATAGAAGGGAATTTTTCCTTTTACGAAAGGTTAAAATCACTAATAGTGCACATTTCGTAAAAGGAGAAACCATAATTTTGTAAATTATAAAATAATAGAAGGGAATTTTTCCTTTTACGAAAGGTTAAAACCACTAATAGTGCACATTTCGTAAAAGGAGAAACCATAATTTTGTAAATTATAAAATAATAGAAGGGAATTTTTCCTTTTACGAAAGGTTAAAATCACTAATAGTGCACATTTCGTAAAAGGAGAAACCATAATTTTGTAAATTATAAAATAATAGAAGGGAATGTTTTCTTTTACGAAAGGTTAAAATCACTAATAGTGCACATTTCGTAAAAGGAGAAACCATAATTTTGTAAATTATAAAATAATAGAAGGGAATGTTTCCTTTTACGAAAGGTTAAAATCACTAATAGTGCACATTTCGTAAAAGGAGAAACCATAATTTTGTAAATTATAAAAAAATAGAAGGGAATTTTTCCTTTTACGAAAGGTTAAAATCACTAATAGTGCACATTTCGTAAAAGGAGAAACCATATTTTTGTAAATTATAAAATAATAGAAGGGAATTTTTTCTTTAACGAAAGGTTAAAATCACTAATAGTGCACATTTCGTAAAAGGAGAAACCATATTTTTGTAAATTATAAAATAATAGAAGGGAATTTTTTCTTTAACGAAGGGTTAAAATCACTAATAGTGCACATTTCGTAAAAGGAGAAACCATAATTTTGTAAATTATAAAATAGTAGAAGGGATTTTTTCGTTTTACGAAAGGTTAAAATCACTAATAGTGCACATTTCGTAAAAGGAGAAACCATAATTTTGTAAATTGTAAAATAATAGAAGGGAATTTTTCCTTATACGAAAGGTTAAAATCTCTAATAGTGCACATTTCGTAAAAGCAGAAACCATAATTTTGTAAATTATAAAATAATAGAAGGGAATTTTTCCTTTTACGAAAGGTTAAAACCACTAATAGTGCACATTTCGTAAAAGGAGAAACCATATTTTTGTAAATTATAAAATAATAGAAGGGAATTTTTCCTTTTACGAAAGGTTAAAATCACTAATAGTGCACATTTCGTAAAAGTAGAAACCATATCTTGTAAATTATAAAATAATAGAAGGGAACTTTTCCTTTTACGAAAGGTTAAAATCACTAATAGCGCACATTTCGTAAAAGGAGAAACCATAATTTTGTAAATTATAAAATAATAGAAGGGAATTTTTCCTTTTACGAAAGGTTAAAATCACTAATAGTGCACATTTCGTAAAATGAGAAACCATATTTTTGTAAATTATAAAATAATAGAAGGGAATTTTTCCTTTTACGAAAGGTTAAAATCACTAATAGTGCACATATCGTAAAAGGAGAAACCATAATTTTGTAAATTATAAAATAGTAGAAGGGATTTTTTCGTTTTACGAAAGGTTAAAATCACTAATAGTGCACATTTCGTAAAAGGAGAAACCATAATTTTGTAAATTGTAAAATAATAGAAGGGAATTTTTCCTTATACGAAAGGTTAAAATCTCTAATAGTGCACATTTCGTAAAAGGAGAAACCATAATTTTGTAAATTATAAAATAATAGAAGGGAATTTTTCCTTTTACGAAAGGTTAAAACCACTAATAGTGCACATTTCGTAAAAGGAGAAACCATAATTTTGTAAATTGTAAAATAATAGAAGGGAATTTTTCCTTTTACGAAAGGTTAAAATCACTAATAGTGCACATTTCGTAAAAGGAGAAACCATATTTTTGTAAATTATAAAATAATAGAAGGGAATTTTTTCTTTAACGAAAGGTTAAAATCACTAATAGTGCACATTTCGTAAAAGAAGAAACCATATTTTTGGAAATTATAAAATAATAGAAGGGAATTTTTCCTTTTACGAAAGGTTAAAATCACTAATAGTGCACATTTCGTAAAAGTATAAACCATATCTTGTAAATTATAAAATAATAGACGGGAATTTTTCCTTTTACGAAAGATTAAAATCACTAATAGTGCACATTTCGTAAAAGGAGAAACCATAATTTTGTAAATTATAAAATAATAGAAGGGAATTTTTCCTTTTACGAAAGGTTAAAATCACTAATAGTGCACATTTCGTAAAAGAAGAAACCATATTTTTGTAAATTATAAAATAATAGAAGGGAATTTTTCCTTTTAGGAAAGGTTAAAATCACTAATAGTGCACATTTCGTAAAAGAAGAAACCATATTTTTGTAAATTATAAAATAATAGAAGGGAATTTTTCCTTTTACGAAAGGTTAAAATCACTAATAGTGCACATATCGTAAAAGGAGAAACCATAATTTTGTAAATTATAAAATAGTAGAAGGGATTTTTTCGTTTTACGAAAGGTTAAAATCACTAATAGTGCACATTTCGTAAAAGGAGAAACCATAATTTTGTAAATTGTAAAATAATAGAAGGGAATTTTTCCTTATACGAAAGGTTAAAATCTCTAATAGTGCACATTTCGTAAAAGGAGAAACCATAATTTTGTAAATTATAAAATAATAGAAGGGAATTTTTCCTTTTACGAAAGGTTAAAACCACTAATAGTGCACATTTCGTAAAAGGAGAAACCATATTTTTGTAAATTATAAAATAATAGAAGGGAATTTTTCCTTTTACGAAAGGTTAAAATCACTAATAGTGCACATTTCGTAAAAGTAGAAACCATATCTTGTAAATTATAAAATAATAGAAGGGAACTTTTCCTTTTACGAAAGGTTAAAATCACTAATAGCGCACATTTCGTAAAAGAAGAAACCATAATTTTGTAAATTGTAAAATAATAGAAGGGAATTTTTCCTTTTACGAAAGGTTAAAATCACTAATAGTGCACATTTCGTAAAAGGAGAAACCATATTTTTGTAAATTATAAAATAATAGAAGGGAATTTTTTCTTTAACGAAAGGTTAAAATCACTAATAGAGCACATTTCGTAAAAGAAGAAACCATATTTTTGGAAATTATAAAATAATAGAAGGGAATTTTTCCTTTTACGAAAGGTTAAAATCACTAATAGTGCACATTTCGTAAAAGTATAAACCATATCTTGTAAATTATAAAATAATAGACGGGAATTTTTCCTTTTACGAAAGATTAAAATCACTAATAGTGCACATTTCGTAAAAGGAGAAACCATAATTTTGTAAATTATAAAATAATAGAAGGGAATTTTTCCTTTTACGAAAGGTTAAAATCACTAATAGTGCACATTTCGTAAAAGAAGAAACCATATTTTTGTAAATTATAAAATAATAGAAGGGAATTTTTCCTTTTAGGAAAGGTTAAAATCACTAATAGTGCACATTTCGTAAAAGAAGAAACCATATTTTTGTAAATTATAAAATAATAGAAGGGAATTTTTCCTTTTACGAAAGGTTAAAATCACTAATAGTGCACATATCGTAAAAGGAGAAACCATAATTTTGTAAATTATAAAATAGTAGAAGGGATTTTTTCGTTTTACGAAAGGTTAAAATCACTAATAGTGCACATTTCGTAAAAGGAGAAACCATAATTTTGTAAATTGTAAAATAATAGAAGGGAATTTTTCCTTATACGAAAGGTTAAAATCTCTAATAGTGCACATTTCGTAAAAGGAGAAACCATAATTTTGTAAATTATAAAATAATAGAAGGGAATTTTTCCTTTTACGAAAGGTTAAAACCACTAATAGTGCACATTTCGTAAAAGGAGAAACCATATTTTTGTAAATTATAAAATAATAGAAGGGAATTTTTCCTTTTACGAAAGGTTAAAATCACTAATAGTGCACATTTCGTAAAAGTAGAAACCATATCTTGTAAATTATAAAATAATAGAAGGGAACTTTTCCTTTTACGAAAGGTTAAAATCACTAATAGCGCACATTTCGTAAAAGGAGAAACCATAATTTTGTAAATTATAAAATAATAGAAGGGAATTTTTCCTTTTACGAAAGGTTAAAACCACTAATAGTGCACATTTCGTAAAAGGAGAAACCATAATTTTGTAAATTGTAAAATAATAGAAGGGAATTTTTCCTTTTACGAAAGGTTAAAATCACTAATAGTGCCCATTTCGTAAAAGAAGAAACCATATTTTTGGAAATTATAAAATAATAGAAGGGAATTTTTCCTTTTACGAAAGGTTAAAATCACTAATAGTGCACATTTCGTAAAAGTATAAACCATATCTTGTAAATTATAAAATAATAGACGGGAATTTTTCCTTTTACGAAAGATTAAAATCACTAATAGTGCACATTTCGTAAAAGGAGAAACCATAATTTTGTAAATTATAAAATAATAGAAGGGAATTTTTCCTTTTACGAAAGGTTAAAATCACTAATAGTGCACATTTCGTAAAAGAAGAAACCATATTTTTGTAAATTATAAAATAATAGAAGGGAATTTTTCCTTTTAGGAAAGGTTAAAATCACTAATAGTGCACATTTCGTAAAAGAAGAAACCATATTTTTGTAAATTATAAAATAATAGAAGGGAATTTTTCCTTTTACGAAAGGTTAAAATCACTAATAGTGCACATATCGTAAAAGGAGAAACCATAATTTTGTAAATTATAAAATAGTAGAAGGGATTTTTTCGTTTTACGAAAGGTTAAAATCACTAATAGTGCACATTTCGTAAAAGGAGAAACCATAATTTTGTAAATTGTAAAATAATAGAAGGGAATTTTTCCTTATACGAAAGGTTAAAATCTCTAATAGTGCACATTTCGTAAAAGGAGAAACCATAATTTTGTAAATTATAAAATAATAGAAGGGAATTTTTCCTTTTACGAAAGGTTAAAACCACTAATAGTGCACATTTCGTAAAAGGAGAAACCATATTTTTGTAAATTATAAAATAATAGAAGGGAATTTTTCCTTTTACGAAAGGTTAAAATCACTAATAGTGCACATTTCGTAAAAGTAGAAACCATATCTTGTAAATTATAAAATAATAGAAGGGAACTTTTCCTTTTACGAAAGGTTAAAATCACTAATAGCGCACATTTCGTAAAAGGAGAAACCATAATTTTGTAAATTATAAAATAATAGAAGGGAATTTTTCCTTTTACGAAAGGTTAAAATCACTAATAGTGCACATTTCGTAAAATGAGAAACCATATTTTTGTAAATTATAAAATAATAGAAGGGAATTTTTCCTTTTACGAAAGGTTAAAATCACTAATAGTGCACATATCGTAAAAGGAGAAACCATAATTTTGTAAATTATAAAATAGTAGAAGGGATTTTTTCGTTTTACGAAAGGTTAAAATCACTAATAGTGCACATTTCGTAAAAGGAGAAACCATAATTTTGTAAATTGTAAAATAATAGAAGGGAATTTTTCCTTATACGAAAGGTTAAAATCTCTAATAGTGCACATTTCGTAAAAGGAGAAACCATAATTTTGTAAATTATAAAATAATAGAAGGGAATTTTTCCTTTTACGAAAGGTTAAAACCACTAATAGTGCACATTTCGTAAAAGGAGAAACCATAATTTTGTAAATTGTAAAATAATAGAAGGGAATTTTTCCTTTTACGAAAGGTTAAAATCACTAATAGTGCACATTTCGTAAAAGGAGAAACCATAATTTTGTAAATTATAAAATAATAGAAGGGAACTTTTCCTTTTACGAAAGGTTAAAATCACTAATAGCGCACATTTCGTAAAAGGAGAAACCATAATTTTGTAAATTATAAAATAATAGAAGGGAATTTTTCCTTTTACGAAAGGTTAAAATCACTAATAGTGCACATTTCGTAAAATGAGAAACCATATTTTTGTAAATTATAAAATAATAGAAGGGAATTTTTCCTTTTACGAAAGGTTAAAATCACTAATAGTGCACATATCGTAAAAGGAGAAACCATAATTTTGTAAATTATAAAATAATAGAAGGGAATTTTTCCTTTTACGAAAGGTTAAAATCACTAATAGTGCACATTTCGTAAAAGAAGAAACCATATTTTTGTAAATTATAAAATAATAGAAGGGAATTTTTCCTTTTACGAAAGGTTAAAATCACTAATAGTGCACATTTCGTAAAAGAAGAAACCATATTTTTGTAAATTATAAAATAATAGAAGGGAATTTTTCCTTTTACGAAAGGTTAAAATCACTTATAGTGCACATTTCGTAAAAGGAGAAACCATAATTTTGTAAATTATAAAATAGTAGAAGGGATTTTTTCCTTTTACGAAAGGTTAAAATCACTAATAGTGCACATTTCGTAAAAGGAGAAACCATAATTTTGTAAATTGTAAAATAATAGAAGGGAATTTTTCCTTTTACGAAAGGTTAAAATCACTAATAGTGCACATTTCGTAAAAGGAGAAACCATAATTTTGTAAATTATAAAATAATAGAAGGGAATTTTTCCTTTTACGAAAGGTTAAAACCACTAATAGTGCACATTTCGTAAAAGGAGAAACCATAATTTTGTAAATTATAAAATAATAGAAGGGAATTTTTCCTTTTACGAAAGGTTAAAATCACTAATAGTGCACATTTCGTAAAAGGAGAAACCATAATTTTGTAAATTATAAAATAATAGAAGGGAATGTTTTCTTTTACGAAAGGTTAAAATCACTAATAGTGCAAATTTCGTAAAAGGAGAAACCATAATTTTGTAAATTATAAAATAATAGAAGGGAATGTTTCCTTTTACGAAAGGTTAAAATCACTAATAGTGCACATTTCGTAAAAGGAGAAACCATAATTTTGTAAATTATAAAAAAATAGAAGGGAATTTTTCCTTTTACGAAAGGTTAAAATCACTAATAGTGCACATTTCGTAAAAGGAGAAACCATATTTTTGTAAATTATAAAATAATAGAAGGGAATTTTTTCTTTAACGAAAGGTTAAAATCACTAATAGTGCACATTTCGTAAAAGGAGAAACCATATTTTTGTAAATTATAAAATAATAGAAGGGAATTTTTTCTTTAACGAAGGGTTAAAATCACTAATAGTGCACATTTCGTAAAAGGAGAAACCATAATTTTGTAAATTATAAAATAGTAGAAGGGATTTTTTCGTTTTACGAAAGGTTAAAATCACTAATAGTGCACATTTCGTAAAAGGAGAAACCATAATTTTGTAAATTGTAAAATAATAGAAGGGAATTTTTCCTTATACGAAAGGTTAAAATCTCTAATAGTGCACATTTCGTAAAAGGAGAAACCATAATTTTGTAAATTATAAAATAATAGAAGGGAATTTTTCCTTTTACGAAAGGTTAAAACCACTAATAGTGCACATTTCGTAAAAGGAGAAACCATATTTTTGTAAATTATAAAATAATAGAAGGGAATTTTTCCTTTTACGAAAGGTTAAAATCACTAATAGTGCACATTTCGTAAAAGTAGAAACCATATCTTGTAAATTATAAAATAATAGAAGGGAACTTTTCCTTTTACGAAAGGTTAAAATCACTAATAGCGCACATTTCGTAAAAGGAGAAACCATAATTTTGTAAATTATAAAATAATAGAAGGGAATTTTTCCTTTTACGAAAGGTTAAAATCACTAATAGTGCACATTTCGTAAAATGAGAAACCATATTTTTGTAAATTATAAAATAATAGAAGGGAATTTTTCCTTTTACGAAAGGTTAAAATCACTAATAGTGCACATATCGTAAAAGGAGAAACCATAATTTTGTAAATTATAAAATAGTAGAAGGGATTTTTTCGTTTTACGAAAGGTTAAAATCACTAATAGTGCACATTTCGTAAAAGGAGAAACCATAATTTTGTAAATTGTAAAATAATAGAAGGGAATTTTTCCTTATACGAAAGGTTAAAATCTCTAATAGTGCACATTTCGTAAAAGGAGAAACCATAATTTTGTAAATTATAAAATAATAGAAGGGAATTTTTCCTTTTACGAAAGGTTAAAACCACTAATAGTGCACATTTCGTAAAAGGAGAAACCATAATTTTGTAAATTGTAAAATAATAGAAGGGAATTTTTCCTTTTACGAAAGGTTAAAATCACTAATAGTGCACATTTCGTAAAAGGAGAAACCATATTTTTGTAAATTATAAAATAATAGAAGGGAATTTTTTCTTTAACGAAAGGTTAAAATCACTAATAGTGCACATTTCGTAAAAGAAGAAACCATATTTTTGGAAATTATAAAATAATAGAAGGGAATTTTTCCTTTTACGAAAGGTTAAAATCACTAATAGTGCACATTTCGTAAAAGTATAAACCATATCTTGTAAATTATAAAATAATAGACGGGAATTTTTCCTTTTACGAAAGATTAAAATCACTAATAGTGCACATTTCGTAAAAGGAGAAACCATAATTTTGTAAATTATAAAATAATAGAAGGGAATTTTTCCTTTTACGAAAGGTTAAAATCACTAATAGTGCACATTTCGTAAAAGAAGAAACCATATTTTTGTAAATTATAAAATAATAGAAGGGAATTTTTCCTTTTAGGAAAGGTTAAAATCACTAATAGTGCACATTTCGTAAAAGAAGAAACCATATTTTTGTAAATTATAAAATAATAGAAGGGAATTTTTCCTTTTACGAAAGGTTAAAATCACTAATAGTGCACATATCGTAAAAGGAGAAACCATAATTTTGTAAATTATAAAATAGTAGAAGGGATTTTTTCGTTTTACGAAAGGTTAAAATCACTAATAGTGCACATTTCGTAAAAGGAGAAACCATAATTTTGTAAATTGTAAAATAATAGAAGGGAATTTTTCCTTATACGAAAGGTTAAAATCTCTAATAGTGCACATTTCGTAAAAGGAGAAACCATAATTTTGTAAATTATAAAATAATAGAAGGGAATTTTTCCTTTTACGAAAGGTTAAAACCACTAATAGTGCACATTTCGTAAAAGGAGAAACCATATTTTTGTAAATTATAAAATAATAGAAGGGAATTTTTCCTTTTACGAAAGGTTAAAATCACTAATAGTGCACATTTCGTAAAAGTAGAAACCATATCTTGTAAATTATAAAATAATAGAAGGGAACTTTTCCTTTTACGAAAGGTTAAAATCACTAATAGCGCACATTTCGTAAAAGGAGAAACCATAATTTTGTAAATTATAAAATAATAGAAGGGAATTTTTCCTTTTACGAAAGGTTAAAACCACTAATAGTGCACATTTCGTAAAAGGAGAAACCATAATTTTGTAAATTGTAAAATAATAGAAGGGAATTTTTCCTTTTACGAAAGGTTAAAATCACTAATAGTGCACATTTCGTAAAAGAAGAAACCATATTTTTGGAAATTATAAAATAATAGAAGGGAATTTTTCCTTTTACGAAAGGTTAAAATCACTAATAGTGCACATTTCGTAAAAGTATAAACCATATCTTGTAAATTATAAAATAATAGACGGGAATTTTTCCTTTTACGAAAGATTAAAATCACTAATAGTGCACATTTCGTAAAAGGAGAAACCATAATTTTGTAAATTATAAAATAATAGAAGGGAATTTTTCCTTTTACGAAAGGTTAAAATCACTAATAGTGCACATTTCGTAAAAGAAGAAACCATATTTTTGTAAATTATAAAATAATAGAAGGGAATTTTTCCTTTTAGGAAAGGTTAAAATCACTAATAGTGCACATTTCGTAAAAGAAGAAACCATATTTTTGTAAATTATAAAATAATAGAAGGGAATTTTTCCTTTTACGAAAGGTTAAAATCACTAATAGTGCACATATCGTAAAAGGAGAAACCATAATTTTGTAAATTATAAAATAGTAGAAGGGATTTTTTCGTTTTACGAAAGGTTAAAATCACTAATAGTGCACATTTCGTAAAAGGAGAAACCATAATTTTGTAAATTGTAAAATAATAGAAGGGAATTTTTCCTTATACGAAAGGTTAAAATCTCTAATAGTGCACATTTCGTAAAAGGAGAAACCATAATTTTGTAAATTATAAAATAATAGAAGGGAATTTTTCCTTTTACGAAAGGTTAAAACCACTAATAGTGCACATTTCGTAAAAGGAGAAACCATATTTTTGTAAATTATAAAATAATAGAAGGGAATTTTTCCTTTTACGAAAGGTTAAAATCACTAATAGTGCACATTTCGTAAAAGTAGAAACCATATCTTGTAAATTATAAAATAATAGAAGGGAACTTTTCCTTTTACGAAAGGTTAAAATCACTAATAGCGCACATTTCGTAAAAGGAGAAACCATAATTTTGTAAATTATAAAATAATAGAAGGGAATTTTTCCTTTTACGAAAGGTTAAAATCACTAATAGTGCACATTTCGTAAAATGAGAAACCATATTTTGGTAAATTATAAAATAATAGAAGGGAATTTTTCCTTTTACGAAAGGTTAAAATCACTAATAGTGCACATATCGTAAAAGGAGAAACCATAATTTTGTAAATTATAAAATAGTAGAAGGGATTTTTTCGTTTTACGAAAGGTTAAAATCACTAATAGTGCACATTTCGTAAAAGGAGAAACCATAATTTTGTAAATTGTAAAATAATAGAAGGGAATTTTTCCTTATACGAAAGGTTAAAATCTCTAATAGTGCACATTTCGTAAAAGGAGAAACCATAATTTTGTAAATTATAAAATAATAGAAGGGAATTTTTCCTTTTACGAAAGGTTAAAACCACTAATAGTGCACATTTCGTAAAAGGAGAAACCATAATTTTGTAAATTGTAAAATAATAGAAGGGAATTTTTCCTTTTACGAAAGGTTAAAATCACTAATAGTGCACATTTCGTAAAAGGAGAAACCATAATTTTGTAAATTATAAAATAATAGAAGGGAATTTTTCCTTTTACGAAAGGTTAAAACCACTAATAGTGCACATTTCGTAAAAGGAGAAACCATAATTTTGTAAATTATAAAATAATAGAAGGGAATTTTTCCTTTTACGAAAGGTTAAAATCACTAATAGTGCACATTTCGTAAAAGGAGAAACCATAATTTTGTAAATTATAAAATAATAGAAGGGAATGTTTTCTTTTACGAAAGGTTAAAATCACTAATAGTGCACATTTCGTAAAAGGAGAAACCATAATTTTGTAAATTATAAAATAATAGAAGGGAATGTTTCCTTTTACGAAAGGTTAAAATCACTAATAGTGCACATTTCGTAAAAGGAGAAACCATAATTTTGTAAATTATAAAAAAATAGAAGGGAATTTTTCCTTTTACGAAAGGTTAAAATCACTAATAGTGCACATTTCGTAAAAGGAGAAACCATATTTTTGTAAATTATAAAATAATAGAAGGGAATTTTTTCTTTAACGAAAGGTTAAAATCACTAATAGTGCACATTTCGTAAAAGGAGAAACCATATTTTTGTAAATTATAAAATAATAGAAGGGAATTTTTTCTTTAACGAAGGGTTAAAATCACTAATAGTGCACATTTCGTAAAAGGAGAAACCATATTTTTGTAAATTATAAAATAATAGAAGGGAATTTTTTCTTTAACGAAAGGTTAAAATCACTAATAGTGCACATTTCGTAAAAGAAGAAACCATATTTTTGTAAATTATAAAATAATAGAAGGGATTTTTTCCTTTTACGAAAGGTTAAAATCACTAATAGTGCACATTTCGTAAAAGGAGAAACCATAATTTGGTAAATTATAAAATAGTATAAGGGATTTTTTCCTTTTACGAAAGGTCAAAATCACTAATAGTGCACATTTCGTAAAAGGAGAAACCATATTTTTGTAAATTATAAAATAATAGAAGGGAATTTTTCCTTTTACGAAAGGTTAAAATCACTAATAGTGCACATTTCGTAAAAGGAGAAACCATAATTTTGTAAATTGTAAAATAATAGAAGGGAATTTTTCCTTTTACGAAAGGTTAAAATCACTAATAGTGCACATTTCGTAAAAGGAGAAACCATAATTTTGTAAATTATAAAATAATAGAAGGGAATTTTTCCTTTTACGAAAGGTTAAAATCACTAATAGTGCACATTTCGTAAAAGAAGAAACCATATTTTTGGAAATTATAAAATAATAGAAGGGAATTTTTCCTTTTACGAAAGGTTAAAATCACTAATAGTGCACATTTCGTAAAAGTAGAAACCATATCTTGTAAATTATAAAATAATAGACGGGAATTTTTCCTTTTACGAAAGATTAAAATCACTAATAGTGCACATTTCGTAAAAGGAGAAACCATAATTTTGTAAATTATAAAATAATAGAAGGGAATTTTTTCTTTTACGAAAGGTTAAAATCACTAATAGTGCACATTTCGTAAAAGAAGAAACCATATTTTTGTAAATTATAAAATAATAGAAGGGAATTTTTCCTTTTACGAAAGGTTAAAATCACTAATAGTGCACATTTCGTAAAAGGAGAAACCATAATTTTGTAAATTATAAAATAGTAGAAGGGATTTTTTCCTTTTACGAAAGGTTAAAATCACTAATAGTGCACATTTCGTAAAAGGAGAAACCATAATTTTGTAAATTATAAAATAATAGAAGGGAATTTTTCCTTTTACGAAAGGTTAAAATCACTAATAGTGCACATTTCGTAAAAGAAGAAACCATATTTTTGGAAATTATAAAATAATAGAAGGGAATTTTTCCTTTTACGAAAGGTTAAAATCACTAATAGTGCACATTTCGTAAAAGTATAAACCATATCTTGTAAATTATAAAATAATAGACGGGAATTTTTCCTTTTACGAAAGATTAAAATCACTAATAGTGCACATTTCGTAAAAGGAGAAACCATATCTTGTAAATTATAAAATAATAGACGGGAATTTTTCCTTTTACGAAAGATTAAAATCACTAATAGTGCACATTTCGTAAAAGGAGAAACCATAATTTTGTAAATTATAAAATAGTAGAAGGGATTTTTTCCTTTTACGAAAGGTTAAAATCACTAATAGTGCACATTTCGTAAAAGGAGAAACCATATTTTTGTAAATTATAAAATAATAGAAGGGAATTTTTTCTTTAACGAAAGGTTAAAATCACTAATAGTGCACATTTCGTAAAAGGAGAAACCATATTTTTGTAAATTATAAAATAATAGAAGGGAATTTTTTCTTTAACGAAGGGTTAAAATCACTAATAGTGCACATTTCGTAAAAGGAGAAACCATATTTTTGTAAATTATAAAATAATAGAAGGGAATTTTTTCTTTAACGAAAGGTTAAAATCACTAATAGTGCACATTTCGTAAAAGAAGAAACCATATTTTTGTAAATTATAAAATAATAGAAGGGATTTTTTCCTTTTACGAAAGGTTAAAATCACTAATAGTGCACATTTCGTAAAAGGAGAAACCATAATTTGGTAAATTATAAAATAGTATAAGGGATTTTTTCCTTTTACGAAAGGTTAAAATCACTAATAGTGCACATTTCGTAAAAGGAGAAACCATATTTTTGTAAATTATAAAATAATAGAAGGGAATTTTTCCTTTTACGAAAGGTTAAAATCACTAATAGTGCACATTTCGTAAAAGGAGAAACCATAATTTTGTAAATTGTAAAATAATAGAAGGGAATTTTTCCTTTTACGAAAGGTTAAAATCACTAATAGTGCACATTTCGTAAAAGGAGAAACCATAATTTTGTAAATTATAAAATAATAGAAGGGAATTTTTCCTTTTACGAAAGGTTAAAATCACTAATAGTGCACATTTCGTAAAAGAAGAAACCATACTTTTGGAAATTATAAAATAATAGAAGGGAATTTTTCCTTTTACGAAAGGTTAAAATCACTAATAGTGCACATTTCGTAAAAGTAGAAACCATATCTTGTAAATTATAAAATAATAGACGGGAATTTTTCCTTTTACGAAAGATTAAAATCACTAATAGTGCACATTTCGTAAAAGGAGAAACCATAATTTTGTAAATTATAAAATAATAGAAGGGATTTTTTTCTTTTACGAAAGGTTAAAATCACTAATAGTGCACATTTCGTAAAAGAAGAAACCATATTTTTGTAAATTATAAAATAATAGAAGGGAATTTTTCCTTTTACGAAAGGTTAAAATCACTAATAGTGCACATTTCGTAAAAGGAGAAACCATAATTTTGTAAATTATAAAATAGTAGAAGGGATTTTTTCCTTTTACGAAAGGTTAAAATCACTAATAGTGCACATTTCGTAAAAGGAGAAACCATAATTTTGTAAATTATAAAATAATAGAAGGGAATTTTTCCTTTTACGAAAGGTTAAAATCACTAATAGTGCACATTTCGTAAAAGAAGAAACCATATTTTTGGAAATTATAAAATAATAGAAGGGAATTTTTCCTTTTACGAAAGGTTAAAATCACTAATAGTGCACATTTCTTAAAAGTATAAACCATATCTTGTAAATTATAAAATAATAGACGGGAATTTTTCCTTTTACGAAAGATTAAAATCACTAATAGTGCACATTTCGTAAAAGGAGAAACCATAATTTTGTAAATTATAAAATAATAGAAGGGAATTTTTCCTTTTACGAAAGGTTAAAATCACTAATAGTGCACATTTCGTAAAAGAAGAAACCATATTTTTGTAAATTATAAAATAATAGAAGGGAATTTTTCCTTTTAGGAAAGGTTAAAATCACTAATAGTGCACATTTCGTAAAAGAAGAAACCATATTTTTGTAAATTATAAAATAATAGAAGGGAATTTTTCCTTTTACGAAAGGTTAAAATCACTAATAGTGCACATATCGTAAAAGGAGAAACCATAATTTTGTAAATTATAAAATAGTAGAAGGGATTTTTTCGTTTTACGAAAGGTTAAAATCACTAATAGTGCACATTTCGTAAAAGGAGAAACCATAATTTTGTAAATTGTAAAATAATAGAAGGGAATTTTTCCTTATACGAAAGGTTAAAATCTCTAATAGTGCACATTTCGTAAAAGGAGAAACCATAATTTTGTAAATTATAAAATAATAGAAGGGAATTTTTCCTTTTACGAAAGGTTAAAACCACTAATAGTGCACATTTCGTAAAAGGAGAAACCATATTTTTGTAAATTATAAAATAATAGAAGGGAATTTTTCCTTTTACGAAAGGTTAAAATCACTAATAGTGCACATTTCGTAAAAGTAGAAACCATATCTTGTAAATTATAAAATAATAGAAGGGAACTTTTCCTTTTACGAAAGGTTAAAATCACTAATAGCGCACATTTCGTAAAAGGAGAAACCATAATTTTGTAAATTATAAAATAATAGAAGGGAATTTTTTCTTTTACGAAAGGTAAAAATCACTAATAGTGCACATTTCGTAAAAGGAGAAACCATAATTTTGTAAATTATAAAATAATAGAATGGAATTTTTCCTTTTACGAAAGGTTAAAATCACTAATAGGGCACATTTCGTAAAAGAAGAAACCATATTTTTGTAAATTATAAAATAATAGAAGGGAATTTTTCCTTTTACGAAAGGTTAAAATCACTAATAGTGCACATTTCGTAAAAGAAGAAACCATATTTTTGTAAATTATAAAATAATAGAAGGGAATTTTTCCATTTACGAAAGGTTAAAATCACTAATAGTGCACATTTCGTGAAAGGAGAAACCATAATTTTGTAAATTATAAAATAATAGAAGAGAATTTTTCCTTTTACGAAAGGTTAAAATCACTAGTAGTGCACATTTCGTAAAAGAAGAAACCATATTTTTGTAAATTATAAAATAATAGAAGGAAATTTTTCCTTTCACGAAAGGTTAAAATCACTAATAGTGCACATTTCGTAAAAGGAGAAACCATAATTTTGTAAATTATAAAATAATAGAAGGGAATTTTTCCTTTTACGAAAGGTTAAAATCACTAATAGTGCACATTTCGTAAAAGGAGAAACCATAATTTTGTAAATTATATAATAATAGAAGGGAATTTTTCCTTTTACGAAAGGTTAAAATCACTAATAGTGCACATTTCGTAAAAGGAGAAACCATAATTTTGTAAATTATAAAATAATAGAAGGGAATTTTTCCTTTTACGAAAGGTTAAAATCACTAATAGTGCAGATTTCGTAAAAGGAGAAACCATAATTTTGTAAATTATAAAATAATAGAAGGGAATGTTTTCTTTTACGAAAGGTTAAAATCACTAATAGTGCACATTTCGTAAAAGGAGAAACCATAATTTTGTAAATTATAAAATAATAGAAGGGAATTTTTCCTTTTACGAAAGGTTAAAATCACTAATAGTGCAGATTTCGTAAAAGGAGAAACCATAATTTTGTAAATTATAAAATAATAGAAGGGAATTTTTCCTTTTACGAAAGGTTAAAATCACTAATAGTGCACATTTCGTAAAAGGAGAAACCATAATTTTGTAAATTATAAAATAATAGAAGGGAATTTTTCCTTTTACGAAAGGTTAAAATCACTAATAGTGCACATTTCGTAAAAGAAGAAACCATATTTTTGTAAATTATAAAATAATAGAAGGGAATTTTTCCTTTTACGAAAGGTTAAAATCACTAATAGTGCACATTTCGTAAAAGTAGAAACCATATCTTGTAAATTATAAAATAATAGAAGGGAATTTTTCCTTTTACGAAAGGTTAAAATCACTAATAGTGCACATTTCGTAAAAGTAGAAACCATATCTTGTAAATTATAAAATAATAGAAGGGAATTTTTTCTTTTACGAAAGGTTAAAATCACTAATAGTGCACATTTCGTAAAAGGAGAAACCATAATTTTGTAAATTATAAAATAATAGAAGGGAATTTTTCCTTTTACGAAAGGTTAAAATCACTAATAGTGCACATTTCGTAAAAGAAGAAACCATATTTTTGTAAATTATAAAATAATAGAAGGGAATTTTTCCTTTTACGAAAGGTTAAAATCACTAATAGTGCACATTTCGCAAAAGAAGAAACCATATTTTTGTAAATTATAAAATAATAGAAGGGAATTTTTCCATTTACGAAAGGTTAAAACCACTAATAGTGCACATTTCGTAAAAGGAGAAACCATATTTTTGTAAATTATAAAATAATAGAAGGGAATTTTTCCTTTTACGAAAGGTTAAAATCACTAATAGTGCACATTTCGTAAAAGAAGAAACCATATTTTTGTAAATTATAAAATAATAGAAGGGAATTTTTCCTTTTACGAAAGGTTAAAATCACTAATAGTGCACATTTCGTAAAAGAAGAAACCATAATTTTGTAAATTATAAAATAATAGAAGGGAATTTTTTCTTTTACGAAAGGTTAAAATCACTAATAGTGCACATTTCGTAAAAGGAGAAACCATAATTTTGTAAATTATAAAATAATAGAAGGGAATTTTTCCTTTTACGAAAGGTTAAAATCACTAATAGTGCACATTTCGTAAAAGAAGAAACCATATTTTTGTAAATTATAAAATAATAGAAGGGAATTTTTCCTTTTACGAAAGGTTAAAATCACTAATAGTGCACATTTCGTAAAAGAAGAAACCATAATTTTGTAAATTATAAAATAATAGAAGGGAATTTTTCCTTTTACGAAAGGTTAAAACCACTAATAGTGCACATTTCGTAAAAGGAGAAACCATATTTTTGTAAATTATAAAATAATAGAAGGGAATTTTTCCTTTTACGAAAGGTTAAAATCACTAATAGTGCACATTTCGTAAAAGGAGAAACCATAATTTTGTAAATTATAAAATAATAGAAGGGAATGTTTCCTTTTACGAAAGGTTAAAATCACTAATAGTGCACATTTCGTAAAAGGAGAAACCATAATTTTGTAAATTATAAAATAATAGAAGGGAATTTTTCCTTTTACGAAAGGTTAAAATCACTAATAGTGCACATTTCGTAAAAGAAGAAACCATATTTTTGTAAATTATAAAATAATAGAAGGGAATTTTTCCTTTTACGAAAGGTTAAAATCACTAATAGTGCACATTTCGTAAAAGAAGAAACCATATTTTTGTAAATTATAAAATAATAGAAGGGAATTTTTCCTTTTACGAAAGGTTAAAATCACTACTAGTGCACATTTCGTAAAAGGAGAAACCATAATTTTGTAAATTATAAAATAATAGAAGGGAATTTTTCCTTTTACGAAAGGTTAAAATCACTAATAGTGCACATTTCGTAAAAGGAGAAACCATAATTTTGTAAATTATAAAATAATAGAAGGGAATTTTTCCTTTTACGAAAGGTTAAAATCACTAATAGTGCACATTTCGAAAAAGGAGAAACCATAATTTTGTAAATTATAAAATAATAGAAAGGAATTTTTCCTTTTACGAAAGGTTAAAATCACTAATAGTGCACATTTCGTAAAAGGAGAAACCATAATTTTGTAAATTATAAAATAATAGAAAGGAATGTTTCCTTTTACGAAAGGTTAAAATCACTAATAGTGCACATTTCGTAAAAGGAGAAGCCATAATTTTGTAAATTATAAAATAATAGAAGGGAATGTTTCCTTTTACGAAAGGTTAAAATCACTAATAGTGCACATTTCGTAAAAGGAGAAACCATAATTTTGTAAATTATAAAATAATAGAAGGGAATTTTTCCTTTTACGAAAGGTTAAAATCACTAATAGTGCAGATTTCGTAAAAGGAGAAACCATAATTTTGTAAATTATAAAATAATAGAAGGGAATGTTTCCTTTTACGAAAGGTTAAAATCACTAATAGTGCACATTTCGTAAAAGGAGAAACCATAATTTTGTAAATTATAAAATAATAGAAGGGAATTTTTCCTTTTACGAAAGGTTAAAATCACTAATAGTGCACATTTCGTAAAAGTAGAAACCATATCTTGTAAATTATAAAATAATAGAAGGGAACTTTTCCTTTTACGAAAGGTTAAAATCACTAATAGTGCACATTTCGTAAAAGGAGAAACCATAATTTTGTAAATTATAAAATAATAGAAGGGAATTTTTTCTTTTACGAAAGGTTAAAATCACTAATAGTGCACATTTCGTAAAAGGAGAAACCATAATTTTGTAAATTATAAAATAATAGAAGGGAATTTTTCCTTTTACGAAAGGTTAAAATCACTAATAGTGCACATTTCGTAAAAGGAGAAACCATAATTTTGTAAATTATAAAATAATAGAAGGGAATTTTTCCTTTTACGAAAGGTTAAAATCACTAATAGTGCACATTTCGTAAAAGTAGAAACCATATCTTGTAAATTATAAAATAATAGAAGGGAACTTTTCCTTTTACGAAAGGTTAAAATCACTAATAGTGCACATTTCGTAAAAGGAGAAACCATAATTTTGTAAATTATAAAATAATAGAAGGGAATTTTTTCTTTTACGAAAGGTTAAAATCACTAATAGTGCACATTTCGTAAAAGGAGAAACCATAATTTTGTAAATTATAAAATAATAGAAGGGAATGTTTCCTTTTACGAAAGGTTAAAATCACTAATAGTGCACATTTCGTAAAAGGAGAAAATAATTTTGTAAATTATAAAATAATAGAAGGGAATTTTTCCTTTTACGAAAGGTTAAAATCACTAATAGTGCACATTTCGTAAAAGTAGAAACCATATCTTGTAAATTATAAAATAATAGAAGGGAATTTTTCCTTTTACGGAAGGTTAAAACCACTAATAGTGCACATTTCGTAAAATGAGAAACCATATTTTTGTAAATTATAAAATAATAGAAGGGAATTTTTTCTTTTACGAAAGGTTAAAATCACTAATAGTGCACATTTCGTAAAAGGAGAAACCATAATTTTGTAAATTATAAAATAATAGAAGGGAATTTTTCCTTTTACGAAAGGTTAAAATCACTAATAGTGCACATTTCGTAAAAGAAGAAGCCATATTTTTGTAAATTATAAAATAATAGAAGGGAATTTTTCCTTTTACGAAAGGTTAAAATCACTAATAGTGCACATTTCGTAAAAGAAGAAACCATATTTTTGTAAATTATAAAATAATAGAAGGGAATATTTCCATTTACGAAAGGTTAAAATCACTAATAGTGCACATTTCGTGAAAGGAGAAACCATAATTTTGTAAATTATAAAATAATAGAATAATTTTTGTAAATTATAAAATAATAGAAGGGAATTTTTCCTTTTACGAAAGGTTAAAATCACTAATAGTGCACATTTCGTAAAAGAAGAAACCATATTTTTGTAAATTATAAAATAATAGAAGGGAATTTTTCCTTTTACGAAAGGTTAAAATCACTAATAGTGCACATTTCGTAAAAGGAGAAACCATAATTTTGTAAATTATAAAATAATAGAAGGGAATTTTTCCTTTTACGAAAGGTTAAAATCACTAATAGTGCACATTTCGTAAAAGGAGAAACCATAATTTTGTAAATTATAAAATAATAGAAAGGAATTTTTCCTTTTACGAAAGGTTAAAATCACTAATAGTGCACATTTCGTAAAAGGAGAAACCATAATTTTGTAAATTATAAAATAATAGAAAGGAATGTTTCCTTTTACGAAAGGTTAAAATCACTAATAGTGCACATTTCGTAAAAGGAGAAGCCATAATTTTGTAAATTATAAAATAATAGAAGGGAATGTTTCCTTTTACGAAAGGTTAAAATCACTAATAGTGCACATTTCGTAAAAGGAGAAACCATAATTTTGTAAATTATAAAATAATAGAAGGGAATTTTTCCTTTTACGAAAGGTTAAAATCACTAATAGTGCAGATTTCGTAAAAGGAGAAACCATAATTTTGTAAATTATAAAATAATAGAAGGGAATGTTTCCTTTTACGAAAGGTTAAAATCACTAATAGTGCACATTTCGTAAAAGGAGAAACCATAATTTTGTAAATTATAAAATAATAGAAGGGAATTTTTCCTTTTACGAAAGGTTAAAATCACTAATAGTGCACATTTCGTAAAAGTAGAAACCATATCTTGTAAATTATAAAATAATAGAAGGGAACTTTTCCTTTTACGAAAGGTTAAAATCACTAATAGTGCACATTTCGTAAAAGGAGAAACCATAATTTTGTAAATTATAAAATAATAGAAGGGAATTTTTTCTTTTACGAAAGGTTAAAATCACTAATAGTGCACATTTCGTAAAAGGAGAAACCATAATTTTGTAAATTATAAAATAATAGAAGGGAATTTTTCCTTTTACGAAAGGTTAAAATCACTAATAGTGCACATTTCGTAAAAGGAGAAACCATAATTTTGTAAATTATAAAATAATAGAAGGGAATTTTTCCTTTTACGAAAGGTTAAAATCACTAATAGTGCACATTTCGTAAAAGTAGAAACCATATCTTGTAAATTATAAAATAATAGAAGGGAACTTTTCCTTTTACGAAAGGTTAAAATCACTAATAGTGCACATTTCGTAAAAGGAGAAACCATAATTTTGTAAATTATAAAATAATAGAAGGGAATTTTTTCTTTTACGAAAGGTTAAAATCACTAATAGTGCACATTTCGTAAAAGGAGAAACCATAATTTTGTAAATTATAAAATAATAGAAGGGAATGTTTCCTTTTACGAAAGGTTAAAATCACTAATAGTGCACATTTCGTAAAAGGAGAAAATAATTTTGTAAATTATAAAATAATAGAAGGGAATTTTTCCTTTTACGAAAGGTTAAAATCACTAATAGTGCACATTTCGTAAAAGTAGAAACCATATCTTGTAAATTATAAAATAATAGAAGGGAATTTTTCCTTTTACGGAAGGTTAAAACCACTAATAGTGCACATTTCGTAAAATGAGAAACCATATTTTTGTAAATTATAAAATAATAGAAGGGAATTTTTTCTTTTACGAAAGGTTAAAATCACTAATAGTGCACATTTCGTAAAAGGAGAAACCATAATTTTGTAAATTATAAAATAATAGAAGGGAATTTTTCCTTTTACGAAAGGTTAAAATCACTAATAGTGCACATTTCGTAAAAGAAGAAACCATATTTTTGTAAATTATAAAATAATAGAAGGGAATTTTTCCTTTTACGAAAGGTTAAAATCACTAATAGTGCACATTTCGTAAAAGAAGAAACCATATTTTTGTAAATTATAAAATAATAGAAGGGAATATTTCCATTTACGAAAGGTTAAAATCACTAATAGTGCACATTTCGTGAAAGGAGAAACCATAATTTTGTAAATTATAAAATAATAGAAGGGAATTTTTCCTTTTACGAAAGGTTAAAATCACTAGTAGTGCACTTTTCGTAAAAGAAGAAACCATATTTTTGTAAATTATAAAATAATAGAAGGAAATTTTTCCTTTCACGAAAGGTTAAAATCACTAATAGCACACATTTCGTGAAAGGAGAAACCATAATTTTGTAAATTATAAAATAATAGAAGGGAATTTTTCCTTTTACGAAAGGTTAAAATCACTAATAGTGCAGATTTCGTAAAAGGAGAAACCATAATTTTGTAAATTATAAAATAATAGAAGGGAATTTTTCCTTTTACGAAAGGTTAAAATCACTAATAGTGCACATTTCGTAAAAGGAGAAACCATAATTTTGTAAATTATAAAATAATAGAAGGGAATTTTTCCTTTTACGAAAGGTTAAAATAACTAATAGTGCACATTTCGTAAAAGAAGAAACCATATTTTTGTAAATTATAAAATAATAGAAGGGAATTTTTCCTTTTACGAAAGGTTAAAATCACCAATAGTGCACATTTCGTAAAAGTAGAAACCATATCTTGTAAATTATAAAATAATAGAAGGGAATTTTTCCTTTTACGAAAGGTTAAAATCACTAATAGTGCACATTTCGTAAAAGGAGAAACCATAATTTTGTAAATTATAAAATAATAGAAGGGAATTTTTCCTTTTACGAAAGGTTAAAATCACTAATAGTGCACATTTCGTAAAAGGAGAAACCATAATTTTGTAAATTATAAAATAATAGAAGGGAATTTTTCCTTTTACGAAAGGTTAAAATCACTAATAGTGCACATTTCGTAAAAGGAGAAACCATAATTTTGTAAATTATAAAATAATAGAAGGGAATTTTTCCTTTTACGAAAGGTTAAAATCACTAATAGTGCACATTTCGTAAAAGAAGAAACCATATTTTTGTAAATTATAAAATAATAGAAGGGAATTTTTCCTTTTACGAAAGGTTAAAATCACTAATAGTGCACATTTCGTAAAAGTAGAAACCATATCTTGTAAATTATAAAATAATAGACGGGAATTTTTCCTTTTACGAAAGATTAAAATCACTAATAGTGCACATTTCGTAAAAGGAGAAACCATATCTTGTAAATTATAAAATAATAGACGGGAATTTTTCCTTTTACGAAAGATTAAAATCACTACAAGTGCACATTTCGTAAACGGAGAAACCATAATTTTGTAAATTATAAAATAATAGATAGGAATTTTTCCTTTTACGAAAGGTTAAAATCACTAATAGTGCACATTTCGTAAAAGGAGAAACCATAATTTTGTAAATTATAAAATAATAGAAGGGAATGTTTCCTTTTACGAAAGGTTAAAATCACTAATAGTGCACATTTCGTAAAAGGAGAAACCATAATTTTGTAAATTATAAAATAGTAGAAGGGAATTTTTCCTTTACGAAAGGTTAAAATCACTAATAGTGCACATTTCGTAAAAGGAGAAACCATAATTTTGTAAATTATAAAATAATAGAAGGGAATGTTTCCTTTTACGAAAGGTTAAAATCACTAATAGTGCACATTTCGTAAAAGGAGAAACCATAATTTTGTAAATTATAAAATAATAGAAGGGAATTTTTCCTTTTACGAAAGGTTAAAATCACTAATAGTGCACATTTCGTAAAAGAAGAAACCATATTTTTGTAAATTATAAAATAATAGAAGGGAATTTTTCCTTTTACGAAAGGTTAAAATCATTAATAGTGCACATTTCGTAAAAGAAGAAACCATATTTTTGTAAATTATAAAATAATAGAAGGGAATTTTTCCTTTTACGAAAGGTTAAAATCACTACTAGTGCACATTTCGTAAAAGGAGAAACCATAATTTTGTAAATTATAAAATAATAGAAGGGAATTTTTCCTTTTACGAAAGGTTAAAATCACTAATAGTGCACATTTCGTAAAAGGAGAAACCATAATTTTGTAAATTATAAAATAATAGAAGGGAATTTTTCCTTTTACGAAAGGTTAAAATCACTAATAGTGCAGATTTCGTAAAAGGAGAAACCATAATTTTGTAAATTATAAAATAATAGAAAGGAATTTTTCCTTTTACGAAAGGTTAAAATCACTAATAGTGCACATTTCGTAAAAGGAGAAACCATAATTTTGTAAATTATAAAATAATAGAAAGGAATGTTTCCTTTTACGAAAGGTTAAAATCACTAATAGTGCACATTTCGTAAAAGGAGAAGCCATAATTTTGTAAATTATAAAATAATAGAAGGGAATGTTTCCTTTTACGAAAGGTTAAAATCACTAATAGTGCACATTTCGTAAAAGGAGAAACCATAATTTTGTAAATTATACAATAATAGAAGGGAATTTTTCCTTTTACGAAAGGTTAAAATCACTAATAGTGCAGATTTCGTAAAAGGAGAAACCATAATTTTGTAAATTATAAAATAATAGAAGGGAATGTTTCCTTTTACGAAAGGTTAAAATCACTAATAGTGCACATTTCGTAAAAGGAGAAACCATAATTTTGTAAATTATAAAATAATAGAAGGGAATTTTTCCTTTTACGAAAGGTTAAAATCACTAATAGTGCACATTTCGTAAAAGTAGAAACCATATCTTGTAAATTATAAAATAATAGAAGGGAACTTTTCCTTTTACGAAAGGTTAAAATCACTAATAGCACACATTTCGTGAAAGGAGAAACAATAATTTTGTAAATTATAAAATAATAGAAGGGAATTTTTCCTTTTACGAAAGGTTAAAATCACTAATAGTGCAGATTTCGTAAAAGGAGAAACCATAATTTTGTAAATTATAAAATAATAGAAGGGAATTTTTCCTTTTACGAAAGGTTAAAATCACTAATAGTGCACATTTCGTAAAAGGAGAAACCATAATTTTGTAAATTATAAAATAATAGAAGGGAATTTTTCCTTTTACGAAAGGTTAAAATCACTAATAGTGCACATTTCGTAAAAGGAGAAACCATAATTTTGTAAATTATAAAATAATAGAAAGGATTTTTTCCTTTTACTAAAGGTTAAAATCACTAATAGTGCACATTTCGTAAAAGGAGAAACAATAATTTTGTAAATTATAAAATAATAGAAGGGAATGTTTCCTTTTACGAAAGGTTAAAATCACTAATAGTGCACATTTCGTAAAAGGAGAAACCATAATTTTGTAAATTATAAAATAATAGAAGGGAATTTTTCCTTTTTCGAAAGGTTAAAATCACTAATAGTGCAGATTTCGTAAAAGGAGAAACCATAATTTTGTAAATTATAAAATAATAGAAGGGAATTTTTCCTTTTACGAAAGGTTAAAATCACTAATAGTGCACATTTCGTAAAAGGAGAAACCATAATTTTGTAAATTATAAAATAATAGAAGGGAATTTTTCCTTTTACGAAAGGTTAAAATCAATAATAGTGCACATTTCGTAAAAGTAGAAACCATATCTTGTAAATTATAAAATAATAGAAGGGAATTTTTTCTTTTACGAAAGGTTAAAATCACTAATAGTGCACATTTCGTGAAAGGAGAAACCATAATTTTGTAAATTATAAAATAATAGAAGGGAATGTTTCCTTTTACGAAAGGTTAAAATCACTAATAGTGCACATTTCGTAAAATGAGAAACCATATTTTTGTAAATTATAAAATAATAGAAGGGAATTTTTTCTTTTACGAAAGGTTAAAATCACTAATAGTGCACATTTCGTGAAAGGAGAAACCATAATTTTGTAAATTATAAAATAATAGAAGGGAATTTTTCCTTTTACGAAAGGTTAAAATCACTAATAGTGCACATTTCGTAAAAGGAGAAACCATAATTTTGTAAATTATAAAATAATAGGAGGGAATTTTTCCTTTTACGAAAGGTTAAAATCACTAATAGTGCAGATTTCGTAAAAGGAGAAACCATAATTTTGTAAATTATAAAATAATAGAAGGGAATTTTTCCTTTTACGAAAGGTTAAAATCACTAATAGTGCACATTTCGTAAAAGGAGAAACCATAATTTTGTAAATTATAAAATAATAGAAGGGAATTTTTCCTTTTACGAAAGGTTAAAATCACTAATAGTGCACATTTCGTAAAAGGAGAAACCATAATTTTGTAAATTATAAAATAATAGAAAGGAATTTTTCCTTTTACTAAAGGTTAAAATCACTAATAGTGCACATTTCGTAAAAGGAGAAACAATAATTTTGTAAATTATAAAATAATAGAAGGGAATGTTTCCTTTTACGAAAGGTTAAAATCACTAATAGTGCACATTTCGTAAAAGGAGAAACCATAATTTTGTAAATTATAAAATAATAGAAGGGAATTTTTCCTTTTTCGAAAGGTTAAAATCACTAATAGTGCAGATTTCGTAAAAGGAGAAACCATAATTTTGTAAATTATAAAATAATAGAAGGGAATTTTTCCTTTTACGAAAGGTTAAAATCACTAATAGTGCACATTTCGTAAAAGGAGAAACCATAATTTTGTAAATTATAAAATAATAGAAGGGAATTTTTCCTTTTACGAAAGGTTAAAACCACTAATAGTGCACATTTCGTAAAATGAGAAACCATATTTTTGTAAATTATAAAATAATAGAAGGGAATTTTTTCTTTTACGAAAGGTTAAAATCACTAATAGTGCACATTTCGTAAAAGGAGAAACCATAATTTTGTAAATTATAAAATAATAGAAGGGAATTTTTCCTTTTACGAAAGGTTAAAATCACTAATAGTGCAGATTTCGTAAAAGGAGAAACCATAATTTTGTAAATTATAAAATAATAGAAGGGAATTTTTCCTTTTACGAAAGGTTAAAATCACTAATAGTGCACATTTCGTAAAAGGAGAAACCATAATTTTGTAAATTATAAAATAATAGAAGGGAATTTTTCCTTTTACGAAAGGTTAAAATCACTAATAGTGCACATTACGTAAAAGGAGAAACCATAATTTTGTAAATTATAAAATAATAGAAAGGATTTTTTCCTTTTACTAAAGGTTAAAATCACTAATAGTGCACATTTCGTAAAAGGAGAAACAATAATTTTGTAAATTATAAAATAATAGAAGGGAATGTTTCCTTTTACGAAAGGTTAAAATCACTAATAGTGCACATTTCGTAAAAGGAGAAACCATAATTTTGTAAATTATAAAATAATAGAAGGGAATTTTTCCTTTTTCGAAAGGTTAAAATCACTAATAGTGCAGATTTCGTAAAAGGAGAAACCATAATTTTGTAAATTATAAAATAATAGAAGGGAATTTTTCCTTTTACGAAAGGTTAAAATCACTAATAGTGCACATTTCGTAAAAGGAGAAACCATAATTTTGTAAATTATAAAATAATAGAAGGGAATTTTTCCTTTTACGAAAGGTTAAAATCAATAATAGTGCACATTTCGTAAAAGTAGAAACCATATCTTGTAAATTATAAAATAATAGAAGGGAATTTTTTCTTTTACGAAAGGTTAAAATCACTAATAGTGCACATTTCGTGAAAGGAGAAACCATAATTTTGTAAATTATAAAATAATAGAAGGGAATGTTTCCTTTTACGAAAGGTTAAAATCACTAATAGTGCACATTTCGTAAAATGAGAAACCATATTTTTGTAAATTATAAAATAATAGAAGGGAATTTTTTCTTTTACGAAAGGTTAAAATCACTAATAGTGCACATTTCGTGAAAGGAGAAACCATAATTTTGTAAATTATAAAATAATAGAAGGGAATTTTTCCTTTTACGAAAGGTTAAAATCACTAATAGTGCACATTTCGTAAAAGGAGAAACCATAATTTTGTAAATTATAAAATAATAGGAGGGAATTTTTCCTTTTACGAAAGGTTAAAATCACTAATAGTGCAGATTTCGTAAAAGGAGAAACCATAATTTTGTAAATTATAAAATAATAGAAGGGAATTTTTCCTTTTACGAAAGGTTAAAATCACTAATAGTGCACATTTCGTAAAAGGAGAAACCATAATTTTGTAAATTATAAAATAATAGAAGGGAATTTTTCCTTTTACGAAAGGTTAAAATCACTAATAGTGCACATTTCCTAAAAGGAGAAACCATAATTTTGTAAATTATAAAATAATAGAAAGGAATTTTTCCTTTTACTAAAGGTTAAAATCACTAATAGTGCACATTTCGTAAAAGGAGAAACAATAATTTTGTAAATTATAAAATAATAGAAGGGAATGTTTCCTTTTACGAAAGGTTAAAATCACTAATAGTGCACATTTCGTAAAAGGAGAAACCATAATTTTGTAAATTATAAAATAATAGAAGGGAATTTTTCCTTTTTCGAAAGGTTAAAATCACTAATAGTGCAGATTTCGTAAAAGGAGAAACCATAATTTTGTAAATTATAAAATAATAGAAGGGAATTTTTCCTTTTACGAAAGGTTAAAATCACTAATAGTGCACATTTCGTAAAAGGAGAAACCATAATTTTGTAAATTATAAAATAATAGAAGGGAATTTTTCCTTTTACGAAAGGTTAAAATCAATAATAGTGCACATTTCGTAAAAGTAGAAACCATATCTTGTAAATTATAAAATAATAGAAGGGAATTTTTTCTTTTACGAAAGGTTAAAATCACTAATAGTGCACATTTCGTGAAAGGAGAAACCATAATTTTGTAAATTATAAAATAATAGAAGGGAATGTTTCCTTTTACGAAAGGTTAAAATCACTAATAGTGCACATTTCGTAAAATGAGAAACCATATTTTTGTAAATTATAAAATAATAGAAGGGAATTTTTTCTTTTACGAAAGGTTAAAATCACTAATAGTGCACATTTCGTGAAAGGAGAAACCATAATTTTGTAAATTATAAAATAATAGAAGGGAATGTTTCCTTTTACGAAAGGTTAAAATCACTAATAGTGCACATTTCGTAAAATGAGAAACAATAATTTTATAAATTATAAAATAATAGAAGGGAATGTTTCCTTTTACGAAAGGTTAAAATCACTAATAGTGCACATTTCGTAAAAGGAGAAACCATAATTTTGTAAATTATAAAATAATAGAAGGGAATTTTTCCTTTTACGAAAGGTTAAAATCACTAATAGTGCAGATTTCGTAAAAGGAGAAACCATATTTTTGTAAATTATAAAATAATAGAAGGTAATATTTCCATTTACGAAAGGTTAAAATCACTAATAGTGCACATTTCGTGAAAGGAGAAACCATAATTTTGTAAATTATAAAATAATAGAAGGGAATGTTTCCTTTTACGAAAGGTTAAAATCACTAATAGTGCACATTTCGTAAAATGAGAAACCATATTTTTGTAAATTATAAAATAATAGAAGGGAATTTTTTCTTTTACGAAAGGTTAAAATCACTAATAGTGCACATTTCGTAAAAGGAGAAACCATAATTTTGTAAATTATAAAATAATAGAAGGGAATTTTTCCTTTTACGAAAGGTTAAAATCACTAATAGTGCACATTTCGTAAAAGAAGAAACCATATTTTTGTAAATTATAAAATAATAGAAGGGAATTTTTCCTTTTACGAAAGGTTAAAATCACCAATAGTGCACATTTCGTAAAAGTAGAAACCATATCTTGTAAATTATAAAACAATAGAAGGGAATTTTTCCTTTTACGAAAGGTTAAAATCACTAATAGTGCACATTTCGTAAAAGGAGAAACCATAATTTTGTAAATTATAAAATAATAGAAGGGAATTTTTCCTTTTACGAAAGGTTAAAATCACTAATAGTGCACATTTCGTAAAAGGAGAAACCATAATTTTGTAAATTATAAAATAATAGAAGGGAATTTTTCCTTTTACGAAAGGTTAAAATCACTAATAGTGCACATTTCGTAAAATGAGAAACCATAATTTTGTAAATTATAAAATAATAGAAGGGAATTTTTCCTTTTACGAAAGGTTAAAATCACTAATAGTGCACATTTCGTAAAAGAAGAAACCATATTTTTGTAAATTATAAAATAATAGAAGGGAATTTTTCCTTTTACGAAAGGTTAAAATCACTAATAGTGCACATTTCGTAAAAGTAGAAACCATATCTTGTAAATTATAAAATAATAGACGGGAATTTTTCCTTTTACGAAAGATTAAAATCACTAATAGTGCACATTTCGTAAAAGGAGAAACCATATCTTGTAAATTATAAAATAATAGACGGGAATTTTTCCTTTTACGAAAGATTAAAATCACTACAAGTGCACATTTCGTAAACGGAGAAACCATAATTTTGTAAATTATAAAATAATAGATAGGAATTTTTCCTTTTACGAAAGGTTAAAATCACTAATAGTGCACCTTTCGTAAAAGGAGAAACCATAATTTTGTAAATTATAAAATAATAGAAGGGAATGTTTCCTTTTACGAAAGGTTAAAATCACTAATAGTGCACATTTCGTAAAAGGAGAAACCATAATTTTGTAAATTATAAAATAATAGAAGGGATTTTTTCCTTTACGAAAGGTTAAAATCACTAATAGTGCACATTTCGTAAAAGGAGAAACCATAATTTTGTAAATTATAAAATAATAGAAGGGAATGTTTCCTTTTACGAAAGGTTAAAATCACTAATAGTGCACATTTCGTAAAAGGAGAAACCATAATTTTGTAAATTATAAAATAATAGAAGGGAATTTTTCCTTTTACGAAAGGTTAAAATCACTAATAGTGCACATTTCGTAAAAGAAGAAACCATATTTTTGTAAATTATAAAATAATAGAAGGGAATTTTTCCTTTTACGAAAGGTTAAAATCACTAATAGTGCACATTTCGTAAAGGAAGAAACCATATTTTTGTAAATTATAAAATAATAGAAGGGAATTTTTCCTTTTACGAAAGGTTAAAATCACTACTAGTGCACATTTCGTAAAAGGAGAAACCATAATTTTGTAAATTATAAAATAATAGAAGGGAATTTTTCCTTTTACGAAAGGTTAAAATCACTAATAGTGCACATTTCGTAAAAGGAGAAACCATAATTTTGTAAATTATAAAATAATAGAAGGGAATTTTTCCTTTTACGAAAGGTTAAAATCACTAATAGTGCACATTTCGTAAAAGGAGAAACCATAATTTTGTAAATTATAAAATAATAGAAAGGAATTTTTCCTTTTACGAAAGGTTAAAATCACTAATAGTGCACATTTCGTAAAAGGAGAAACCATAATTTTGTAAATTATAAAATTATTAGAAAGGAATGTTTCCTTTTACGAAAGGTTAAAATCACTAATAGTGCACATTTCGTAAAAGGAGAAGCCATAATTTTGTAAATTATAAAATAATAGAAGGGAATGTTTCCTTTTACGAAAGGTTAAAATCACTAATAGTGCACATTTCGTAAAAGGAGAAACCATAATTTTGTAAATTATAAAATAATAGAAGGGAATTTTTCCTTTTACGAAAGGTTAAAATCACTAATAGTGCAGATTTCGTAAAAGCAGAAACCATAATTTTGTAAATTATAAAATAATAGAAGGGAATGTTTCCTTTTACGAAAGGTTAAAATCACTAATAGTGCACATTTCGTAAAAGGAGAAACCATAATTTTGTAAATTATAAAATAATAGAAGGGAATTTTTCCTTTTACGAAAGGTTAAAATCACTAATAGTGCACATTTCGTAAAAGTAGAAACCATATCTTGTAAATTATAAAATAATAGAAGGGAACTTTTCCTTTTACGAAAGGTTAAAATCACTAATAGTGCACATTTCGTAAAAGGAGAAACCATAATTTTGTAAATTATAAAATAATAGAAGGGAATTTTTCCTTTTACGAAAGGTTAAAACCACTATTAGTGCACATTTCGTAAAATGAGAAACCATATTTTTGTAAATTATAAAATAATAGAAGGGAATTTTTTCTTTTACGAAAGGTTAAAATCACTAATAGTGCACATTTCGTAAAAGGAGAAACCATAATTTTGTAAATTATAAAATAATAGAAGGGAATTTTTCCTTTTACGAAAGGTTAAAATCACTAATAGTGCACATTTCGTAAAAGAAGAAACCATAATTTTGTAAATTATAAAATAATAGAAGGGAATTTTTCCTTTTACGAAAGGTTAAAATCACTAGTAGTGCACATTTCGTAAAAGAAGAAACCATATTTTTGTAAATTATAAAATAATAGAAGGAAATTTTTCCTTTCACGAAAGGTTAAAATCACTAATAGCACACATTTCGTGAAAGGAGAAACCATAATTTTGTAAATTATAAAATAATAGAAGGGAATTTTTCCTTTTACGAAAGGTTAAAATCACTAATAGTGCAGATTTCGTAAAAGGAGAAACCATAATTTTGTAAATTATAAAATAATAGAAGGGAATTTTTCCTTTTACGAAAGGTTAAAATCACTAATAGTGCACATTTCGTAAAAGGAGAAACCATAATTTTGTAAATTATAAAATAATAGAAGGGAATTTTTCCTTTTACGAAAGGTTAAAATCACTAGTAGTGCACATTTCGTAAAAGGAGAAACCATAATTTTGTAAATTATAAAATAATAGAAAGGAATTTTTCCTTTTACGAAAGGTTAAAATCACTAATAGTGCACATTTCGTAAAAGGAGAAACAATAATTTTGTAAATTATAAAATAATAGAAGGGAATGTTTCCTTTTACGAAAGGTTAAAATCACTAATAGTGCACATTTCGTAAAAGGAGAAACCATAATTTTGTAAATTATAAAATAATAGAAGGGAATTTTTCCTTTTACGAAAGGTTAAAATCACTAATAGTGCAGATTTCGTAAAAGGAGAAACCATAATTTTGTAAATTATAAAATAATAGAAGGGAATTTTTCCTTTTACGAAAGGTTAAAATCACTAATAGTGCACATTTCGTAAAAGGAGAAACCATAATTTTGTAAATTATAAAATAATAGAAGGGAATTTTTCCTTTTACGAAAGGTTAAAATCAATAATAGTGCACATTTCGTAAAAGTAGAAACCATATCTTGTAAATTATAAAATAATAGAAGGGAATTTTTCCTTTTACGAAAGGTTAAAATCACTAATAGTGTACATTTCGTAAAAGGAGAAACCATAATTTTGTCTATTGTAAAATAATAGAAGGGAATTTTTCCTTTTACGAAAGGTTAAAATCACTAATAGTGCATATTTCGTAAAAGGAGAAATCATAATTTTGTAAATTATAAAATAATAGAAAGGAATTTTTCCTTTTACGAAAGTTTAAAATCACTAATGGTGCACATTTCGTAAAAGAAGAAACCATAATTTTGTAAATTATCAAATAATAGAAGGGAATTTTTCGTTTTACGAAAGGTTAAAATCACTAGTAGTGCACATTTCGTAAAAGGAGAAACCATAATTTTGTAAATTATAAAATAATAGAAGGGAATGTTTCCTTTTACGAAAGGTTAAAATCACTAATAGTGCACATGCAGAAAACGGCGGAAGCTAAACTTCCATCAAGCGCTGGTACGAAACCCAATCTCTTCACATCTGGGGCAATGGTCTCACGACCTGGTTTCAGAGTTTCGAAAGAGAAGGACGACGCCGCAAAGGGAGAGACCGCGATGGCAACTACGAGTCTGAATCCCTCCAAAGAGGCATCTCCCCGACGCTTTGCGTACTGGGATAAAAGAAAGGCCGCAAGGATCCTTAAAAAATATGAGGGAGCATCGCAGGAGAAGCTGTCGCCGGAAGAAAGGAAGATGGTGGAGGAAGCGAAAGCTCTGATACCAAATTTCCAGAGGCCCTATGTGCCTAAGAGGGTGAACGGTAATCCTTTCAAACGCCAGAGATCGGACGGAGAGGTAGACCCCCATCCGAAGCGGCATCAGGTCAATCCCGTAGTGGGAAAACTCAGCTTTGCTGAAGTAACCAAGGACAGAATCCTTATAGGTTTCATTGACCGAGGTAACGACCGTTGGTCCATCCCCAAAGACCAGTGGCTGTATGTCCGGAATGAAATGGGCAGGGCCCTCCTCCACTTAATGCGTGAGTCTCCGGGTAGTCCGCCGCGAGGTACTGACGCGGGCTGGCACCAAGGTCAGATCAAAATATTCGCGTGCGAGGATGCAAGAACTGTCGCACTGTATAAGGCAGCAGTTGCAAGACTGGGTGAAGTCTACCCAGGGGCAAGACTAGATGTCGTCGACTGGAAGGACATTCCTGCTCGGCCAAGGGCAAGGGCATGGATTCCTGCCGTCCCTGCAGAACCCGAGAATATTCTTGAGATGCTGCAGGTCTGGAATCCGTCTCTCCCGACGCAGGATTGGGGCGTCAATCTGGTCGATGATGTGGTTGGGCCCAATAGACAGGTGGTTATCACTCTGAATAAGGAGGCGCTCGAGCCCCTTAAACGGTGCAACGGACGAGTGCATTACGGCTTGGGTCAGATCGTGATCCACGTATACCGTGGCGATGCACAGCGCGCTGCTATTCCGGACGCTCCGGAGGACTCGGAGATCGAGGCATCGGAAGGGGAAGCAGAGGAGTCCGACGCGGAAAGTATGTTATCCGCCACGTCAAATTGCGATGGTGCTGCGAACAACTCGGCGATAGAAGAAAGCCTGCTTGACGAAGAAGGCCTCGACGTCACGATCGTGGCTAAACCTGAGCACACTAACGTTGATGCTGCTTCAGACAGCAGGGTTCCCGCCACGCCAAATCGTGCAGGTGCTCTGAACAACTCCTCGTTGAGAGACAGCCCCCGGAACAGGCCAGACCTCGACGACACGCTGGCGGCAGGGATGTCTGAGCTCTCTCATGTTGGTGGTGCTTCAGATAAATCTGCACAAATCTAAAGCAGCCTCGGCTGTTTTAAGCAGTCGTCTTTCTAAAGGCGACGTAGACGTGGTCCTTATCCAAGAGCCCTGGGTCAATAGCTCTAGGATCTGTGGATTGGGGACTAAGGGGTACAAGCTCATCCAAGCCAATGATGAGGGCAAGGTCAGAACCTGTATTTTGGTAAAGTCTGAGCTAAACACCTTTCTATTACCCAACTACTCAAATGGTGACGTTACAGCTGCCAGCTTAACAGTCGGCAGCACCAGCCTAACGATGGCGTCGGTCTATATGCCCTATGACGCCGAAGAACCTCCTCCACAAAAGGAGGTGAAAGATCTGGTGGATAATTTCTGTACGGGCCATCTTATTATTGGAGCTGACGCTAATGCTCATCACGTCCAGTGGGGAAGCTCCGATATTAACGCTAGGGGCGAGTCTCTGTTTGACTACCTACTAACAACTAACCTGGTGGTTTGTAACGTGGGTAACGAGCCTACTTTTATAACTAAAGCTCGTAGGGAGGTTATAGACCTCACTGTTTGTAGCGAAGGCGCTTATGAGTGGGTCAGAAAATGGCGTGTTCTTGATGAGCATTCATTTTCTGACCATCGGTACATAGAAATTGTGTTAGACTTTATTGTTGTTTGTAAATTATAAAATAATAGAAGGGAATTTTTCCTTTTACGAAAGGTTAAAATCACTAGTAGTGCACATTTCGTAAAAGAAGAAACCATATTTTTGTAAATTATAAAATAATAGAAGGAAATTTTTCCATTCACGAAAGGTTAAAATCACTAATAGCACACATTTCGTGAAAGGAGAAACCATAATTTTGTAAATTATAAAATAATAGAAGGGAATTTTTCCTTTTACGAAAGGTTAAAATCACTAATAGTGCAGATTTCGTAAAAGGAGAAACCATAATTTTGTAAATTATAAAATAATAGAAGGGAATTTTTCCTTTTACGAAAGGTTAAAATCACTAATAGTGCACATTTCGTAAAAGGAGAAACCATAATTTTGTAAATTATAAAATAATAGAAGGGAATTTTTCCTTTTACGAAAGGTTAAAATCACTAGTAGTGCACATTTCGTAAAAGGAGAAACCATAATTTTGTAAATTATAAAATAATAGAAAGGAATTTTTCCTTTTACGAAAGGTTAAAATCACTAATAGTGCACATTTCGTAAAAGGAGAAACAATAATTTTGTAAATTATAAAATAATAGAAGGGAATGTTTCCTTTTACGAAAGGTTAAAATCACTAATAGTGCACATTTCGTAAAAGGAGAAACCATAATTTTGTAAATTATAAAATAATAGAAGGGAATTTTTCCTTTTACGAAAGGTTAAAATCACTAATAGTGCAGATTTCGTAAAAGGAGAAACCATAATTTTGTAAATTATAAAATAATAGAAGGGAATTTTTCCTTTTACGAAAGGTTAAAATCACTAATAGTGCACATTTCGTAAAAGGAGAAACCATAATTTTGTAAATTATAAAATAATAGAAGGGAATTTTTCCTTTTACGAAAGGTTAAAATCAATAATAGTGCACATTTCGTAAAAGTAGAAACCATATCTTGTAAATTATAAAATAATAGAAGGGAATTTTTCCTTTTACGAAAGGTTAAAATCACTAATAGTGTACATTTCGTAAAAGGAGAAACCATAATTTTGTCTATTGTAAAATAATAGAAGGGAATTTTTCCTTTTACGAAAGGTTAAAATCACTAATAGTGCATATTTCGTAAAAGGAGAAATCATAATTTTGTAAATTATAAAATAATAGAAAGGAATTTTTCCTTTTACGAAAGTTTAAAATCACTAATGGTGCACATTTCGTAAAAGAAGAAACCATAATTTTGTAAATTATCAAATAATAGAAGGGAATTTTTCGTTTTACGAAAGGTTAAAATCACTAGTAGTGCACATTTCGTAAAAGGAGAAACCATAATTTTGTAAATTATAAAATAATAGAAGGGAATGTTTCCTTTTACGAAAGGTTAAAATCACTAATAGTGCACATGCAGAAAACGGCGGAAGCTAAACTTCCATCAAGCGCTGGTACGAAACCCAATCTCTTCACATCTGGGGCAATGGTCTCACGACCTGGTTTCAGAGTTTCGAAAGAGAAGGACGACGCCGCAAAGGGAGAGACCGCGATGGCAACTACGAGTCTGAATCCCTCCAAAGAGGCATCTCCCCGACGCTTTGCGTACTGGGATAAAAGAAAGGCCGCAAGGATCCTTAAAAAATATGAGGGAGCATCGCAGGAGAAGCTGTCGCCGGAAGAAAGGAAGATGGTGGAGGAAGCGAAAGCTCTGATACCAAATTTCCAGAGGCCCTATGTGCCTAAGAGGGTGAACGGTAATCCTTTCAAACGCCAGAGATCGGACGGAGAGGTAGACCCCCATCCGAAGCGGCATCAGGTCAATCCCGTAGTGGGAAAACTCAGCTTTGCTGAAGTAACCAAGGACAGAATCCTTATAGGTTTCATTGACCGAGGTAACGACCGTTGGTCCATCCCCAAAGACCAGTGGCTGTATGTCCGGAATGAAATGGGCAGGGCCCTCCTCCACTTAATGCGTGAGTCTCCGGGTAGTCCGCCGCGAGGTACTGACGCGGGCTGGCACCAAGGTCAGATCAAAATATTCGCGTGCGAGGATGCAAGAACTGTCGCACTGTATAAGGCAGCAGTTGCAAGACTGGGTGAAGTCTACCCAGGGGCAAGACTAGATGTCGTCGACTGGAAGGACATTCCTGCTCGGCCAAGGGCAAGGGCATGGATTCCTGCCGTCCCTGCAGAACCCGAGAATATTCTTGAGATGCTGCAGGTCTGGAATCCGTCTCTCCCGACGCAGGATTGGGGCGTCAATCTGGTCGATGATGTGGTTGGGCCCAATAGACAGGTGGTTATCACTCTGAATAAGGAGGCGCTCGAGCCCCTTAAACGGTGCAACGGACGAGTGCATTACGGCTTGGGTCAGATCGTGATCCACGTATACCGTGGCGATGCACAGCGCGCTGCTATTCCGGACGCTCCGGAGGACTCGGAGATCGAGGCATCGGAAGGGGAAGCAGAGGAGTCCGACGCGGAAAGTATGTTATCCGCCACGTCAAATTGCGATGGTGCTGCGAACAACTCGGCGATAGAAGAAAGCCTGCTTGACGAAGAAGGCCTCGACGTCACGATCGTGGCTAAACCTGAGCACACTAACGTTGATGCTGCTTCAGACAGCAGGGTTCCCGCCACGCCAAATCGTGCAGGTGCTCTGAACAACTCCTCGTTGAGAGACAGCCCCCGGAACAGGCCAGACCTCGACGACACGCTGGCGGCAGGGATGTCTGAGCTCTCTCATGTTGGTGGTGCTTCAGATAAATCTGCACAAATCTAAAGCAGCCTCGGCTGTTTTAAGCAGTCGTCTTTCTAAAGGCGACGTAGACGTGGTCCTTATCCAAGAGCCCTGGGTCAATAGCTCTAGGATCTGTGGATTGGGGACTAAGGGGTACAAGCTCATCCAAGCCAATGATGAGGGCAAGGTCAGAACCTGTATTTTGGTAAAGTCTGAGCTAAACACCTTTCTATTACCCAACTACTCAAATGGTGACGTTACAGCTGCCAGCTTAACAGTCGGCAGCACCAGCCTAACGATGGCGTCGGTCTATATGCCCTATGACGCCGAAGAACCTCCTCCACAAAAGGAGGTGAAAGATCTGGTGGATAATTTCTGTACGGGCCATCTTATTATTGGAGCTGACGCTAATGCTCATCACGTCCAGTGGGGAAGCTCCGATATTAACGCTAGGGGCGAGTCTCTGTTTGACTACCTACTAACAACTAACCTGGTGGTTTGTAACGTGGGTAACGAGCCTACTTTTATAACTAAAGCTCGTAGGGAGGTTATAGACCTCACTGTTTGTAGCGAAGGCGCTTATGAGTGGGTCAGAAAATGGCGTGTTCTTGATGAGCATTCATTTTCTGACCATCGGTACATAGAAATTGTGTTAGACTTTATTGTTGAGCAGCCAGTTATGAAACGAAATCCACGCAACACTAACTGGCAGCTACATAACCAAATATTAGCTAGGGACCTACCAGTATTACCTCCACAAGCCCCCTCATCAGTGGGAGAACTGGATGATCTGGTAACGACCTTTACAACGGCGCTCTCAAATGCCCTAGAGCAGGCTTGTCCAGTACCAAAACCACGCGGCAAACATAGACCCCACTGGTGGTCTTACGACCTGGATTCGTTCCGTATATCATGCAGGAAGCAATTTAACAAGGCCAAGAGCATCGGTACGGAGCCTGAATGGCTCGAATATAAAGCTAAACTGAGGGCCTATAAAAAGGCTCTAAGGCAAGCGAAGAGAACTTCGTGGAGAAATTTCTGCACCGGGGTCGAAAAAGTCGATGATACAGCGAGACTTAGACGAGTGCTATCAAAAACTCAAACAGCCATTAGCTATTTACGGAAGCCTGACGGATCTTGGACCAGCACGGAAGGGGAAACCCTGGAGCTGCTCCTGAACACACACTTTCCGGGTAACTTGTATGATGCACCTGTAGCATCTGCAACAAACCTGGCGGTAAACATACCCATTACGGAGGAAAGGGTAAGGTGGGCAATCAAAAGCTTTGAGCCGTTCAAGGCAGCTGGGCCAGACGGGATTTTCCCCGCACAACTTATAAACACGCTGGAAATATCAGCTAAATGGCTGGTAGTTCTCTATTCAGCCTGCCTGGCTCTTAATTACATTCCGTGCTCCTGGAGAAGCGCCACGGTAGTCTTTATTCCAAAGGCTGGGAAGGCCTCACACTATGAGCCTAAAGACTACAGACCGATCAGTCTCTCGTCTTTTGCACTTAAAACCTTCGAGAGGATAATTAGCGATTATCTCTCCTCTACTATTGATAGCAACCTTATTTCTAGCTATCAACATGCCTACACCAAAGGTAAATCAACGGAAACTGCGCTCCACAGCCTAGTCTCTATTGTTGAAAAATCATTGCACGAAAAGGAGTACTGTCTTGTGGCCTTTCTGGACATCGAAGGGGCTTTCAACAATATAAGGCCGGAGGCTATTAACACTGCTTTAACAAACCTGGGCATAAATAGGTCTCTTATTGGACTAATTGATCAACTACTAAAGGGAAGGAAAATAGTTTCTTCACTGGGAACAGTTGATCTTTCACGCTATGTCACAAGAGGAACGCCTCAGGGTGGTGTTCTCTCCCCGCTCCTATGGAACCTCACCGTAAACTCCCTGCTACGAGACACAAGGTGGGGGGGCGGGAAGATAGTGGCATATGCAGACGATTTAGCTATTGCATATAGGGGCAAATTCCCACAAACCCTGTGTGACTTGATGCAAGTAGCACTGCGAGAAGTTTCTTCATGGTCCTCTCGCTGCGGACTTAGCATCAACCCGGGAAAGGTGGAGCTTGTCCTTTATACCAGGCGGTACAAGATACCACCGCTGAACCTACCAGAACTAGATGGCGTGCGCCTGAACTTAGCTGACAAAGCCAAATTCCTAGGCACAGTTCTAGATAGAAAGCTTAACTGGAAGGAGAATGTCATCCAGCGCCAGAGGAAAGCGTGCATTGCACTTTACACGTGTAAAAGAGCCATTGGCAAAAAATGGGGGCTCAGCCCCAAAATTTGCAGATGGATCTACACTGCGATAATCCAGCCAATTATGCTGTATGGAGTCGTGGTATGGTGGCCTGCGCTAGGAAAGGCAACAAACCTAAATCTGTTAGGAAAAGTCCACAGATCGAGCATGATATGTATAAGCGGGGCGTTAAGAACAACGCCCAATGAAGCTCTCCAGGCCATTCTTGGCTTTTTGCCACTCGATCTGGAAGGGTACCGGGCAGCAGCAGCATCGGCTGTGCGTCTAAGGGAAACGTCCGTCTGGGGCGCAAGCACTATTGGACACTCCTGTATTCTAAGATCTTACAGCTTTCTCCCTCTGAGCACAGATCGGTGTGCGACCACAACAGTCGGAGATTGTTGTTTTAGAATAAACATTCCCAGCAGGGAAGACTGGGAGAACATAGATCGGTGTCCCGCTACTAATGGCGGCACTTGTATATACACCGACGGCTCGAAGTTAGACGGCAGAGTCGGAGGAGGGGTTTACTCAAGGGATTTGGACCTAGAACTCTCCTTTAGACTACCTGATCACTGCAGCGTCTTCCAGGCTGAAGTTTCTGCAATCATGGACGCCGTGACTTGGATAGGTGAACGTACCATCGGACAGGATATCTGTATTTTCAGCGACAGCCAAGCGGCCATCAAATCCCTTGGCTCTTACTCGTTCAACTCTGAACTGACGCTCAGCTGTCGTCGATCTCTTCAAGAGATGGCCCAACAGAACCGCGTGAACCTCACATGGGTCCCGGGACACAGGGACATTGAGGGAAACTGTAGGGCAGACGAACTTGCCAGGCAGGGCACGACCAAGCAGATTCTTCAAGATAAAGAGCGCATAGGTATGCCGTTTGCCACGTGCAAGCTAATGCTGAAGCAGCATACACTCCGCGAAGCCAACGAAAGATGGCTACAAGCCCCAGGGTGCCGGATATCCAAGCAAACCTGGCCAAAATGCGATCTTAAAAGATCTAGACACATATACGCCCTAAAAAGGAAGGAAATCTCCATATTAATAGGTGTTTTAACCGGGCACTGCCTTATTGGTAGGCACGCAGCAAGGCTAGGCGTTCCCTACCGACGATGCTGCAGGAGTTGCAAAGATGATGAGGAAGAGGAAACGGTGGAGCACCTCATCTGCAACTGCCCGGCCTTAAGCGGAGCGAGAAGGCGCTCTCTGGGAGTTCCCTTCCTGGTTAGCTTAAGCCAGGTCGCGGAGCTAGACATAAAGGACTTGATGGCCTTCATCAAGTTATCAAAATGGTTCGAGGAGGGGTAGCGGTGTCGGTTAGGAGTGTCAGTCCCGGGTTTCGGCTATATGGAGAGTCCCAACAGCACTGGGATTTACCATATGGCCGGGCCCCGGGATTGACTTTCCTAGTGTTTGGTGGTATCACAACGGGCCTTTTATTACTGGCCTAGGTGTGCCTTTGCGGCAGCCACTTCTACCTACCTACCTAATAGTGCACATTTCGTAAAAGGATAAACCATAATTTTGTAAATTATAAAATAATAGAAGGGAATTTGTCCTTTTACGAAAGTTTAAAATCACTAATGGTGCACATTTCGTAAAAGAAGAAACCATAATTTTGTAAATTATCAAATAATAGAAGGGAATTTTTCCTTTTACGAAAGGTTAAAATCACTAATAATGCACATTTCGTAAAAGGAGAAACCATAATTTTGTAAATTATAAAATAATAGAAGGGAATGTTTCCTTTTACGAAAGGTTAAAATCACTAATAGTGCACATTTCGTAAAAGGAAAAACCATAATTTTGTAAATAATAATATAATAGAAGGGAATTTGTCCTTTTACGAAAGGTTAAAAACACTAATAGTGCACATTTCGTAAAAGGAGAAACCATAATTTTGTAAATTATAAAATAATAGAAGGGATTTTTTCCTTTTACGAAAGGTTAAAATCACTAATAGTGCACATTTCGTAAAAGGAGAAACCATAATTTTGTAAATTATAAAATAATAGAAGGGAATTTTTCCTTTTACGAAAGGTTAAAATCACTAATAGTGCACATTTCGAAAGGTTAAAATCACTAATAGTGCATATTTCGTAAAAGGAGAAACCATAATTTTGTAAATTATAAAATAATAGAAAGGAATTTTTCCTTTTACGAAAGGTTAAAATCACTAATGGTGCACATTTCGTAAAAGAAGAAACCATAATTTTGTAAATTATCAAATAATAAAAGGGAATTTTTCGTTTTACGAAAGGTTAAAATCACTAATAGTGCACATTTCGTAAAAGGAGAAACCATAATTTTGTAAATTATAAAATAATAGAAGGGAATGTTTCCTTTTACGAAAGGTTAAAGTCACTAATAGTGCACATTTCGTAAAAGGATAAACCATAATTTTGTAAATTATAAAAAAATAGAAGGGAATTTTTCCTTTTACGAAAGGTTAAAATCACTAATAATGCACATTTCGTAAAAGGAGAAACCATAATTTTGTAAATTATAAAATAATAGAAGGGAATGTTTCCTTTTACGAAAGGTTAAAATCACCAATAGTGCACATTTCGCAAAAGGAGAAACCATAATATTGTAAATTATAAAATAATAGAAGGGAATTTTTCCTTTTACGAAAGGTTAAAATCACTAATAGTGCACATTTCGTAAAAGGAGAAACCATAATTTTGTAAATTATAAAATAATAGAAAGGAATTTTTCCTTTTACGAAAGGTTAAAATCACTAATAGTGCACATTTCGTAAAAGAAGAAACCAAAATTTTGTAAATTATAAAATAATAGAAGGGAGTTTTTCCTTTTACGAAAGGTTAAAATCACTAATAGTGCACATTTCGTAAAAGGAGAAACCATAATTTTGTAAATTATAAAATAATAGAAGGGAATGTTTCCTTTTACGAAAGGTTAAAATCACTAATAGTGCACATTTCGTAAAAGGGTAAACCATAATTTTGTAAATTATAAAATAATAGAAGGGAATTTTTCCTTTTACGAAAGGTTAAAATCATCAATAGTGCACATTTCGTAAAAGAAGAAACCATAATTTTGTAAATTATAAAATAATAGAAGGGAATTTTTCCTTTTACGAAAGGTTAAAATCACTAATAGTGCACATTTCGTAAAAGGAGAAACCATAATTTTGTAAATTATAAAATAATAGAAGGGAATGTTTCCTTTTACGAAAGGTTAAAATCACTAATAGTGGACATTTCGTAAAAGGAGAAACCGCGGCCCATAACGCCCTCCCCCGCTGAGGAGTAAAAAATGAGAAACAAAGCCATAAAGTTTAAAAATTCAAAATTCCTATAAATGAAAAAATGAAATAAAGCCATAATGGCTTTATTGCCCAATTATGTTTGGCAATAAAGCCATATCAAAAATATGGCCCTATTTCACATTTAAACTTGAAATAAAGCCAATATGGCTTTATTGCCAATGGCCTTATAGCACCCCACCAATTCAAACATTTAATACAAATTGCGCGAATATTCTATAACATGATATAGTCCATATCTATCAAACCTGATTCAAGTCCTTCGTACACACATTTCTTACATTTTTAGTTAACATGATTCATGTTAAATCAACATGAACACCTCTTGTACGTACAACAAAAACAATTTCGGAAAATCAACACGAACATTTTTACATGAAGCGTATGGTTAAAATAACATGACATACTTCTGCATTAGAATTACATTAGTGTGTATCCCTTACACTAAATTCGGTTTGTTTTAACATGAACAAGTGTTGTTTTCGAGCATCATCAAAGCTTGTGAACAGAATTGTTCTCAAAAGAACAGAATTTAAGTCAGTGTGTAGATACCGACTTGATGAAAAGTTGTATATATTATAAATAATTAATATATTGTGAAATTTATAATTTCTTAACTTGCGAATAAGTTGTGAAGTTTTGCAAAAAGTTTTGGGTAAGTAATTTGTGTTGTTTTTTATATTTTGTAAACGCTTCCTGCTAAAACGCGTCTAAAAATGTCGGGGTAGGTTAAAACCAACGCGCACTATACATAAATACCATGGACGCGCTTTAGGATTAGGGATACCGGGTAGAAAAGGCGTCGTTTGATACTTATCCCTATCGCTTAGATAATTTAAAGAGCTTTCAATGAAACAATTTTTAATTAATATTCAGATTGGGGCTTGTTGTTGCTGTTTTCGATGTACATATGTACATATATGTATGTACATATGTGTACTTTTATGATTTAAAATGATGATCGTGTTAATTTAACATGATGCTCGTGTTAATTTAATATGATAGATCGTGTTAATTTAACATGATGATCGTCTTAATTTAACATGATAGATCGTGTTAATTTAACATGATGATTGTGTTAATTTAACATGATGATCGTGTTAATTTAACATGATGATCGTGTTAATTTAACATGATGATCCTGTTAATTTAACATGATAGATCGTGTTAATTTAACATGGTAGATGGTGTTGATTTAACATGATGATCGTATTAATTTAACATGATAGATCGTGTTGATTTAACAATAAAAACATGTTGAATTAACATGACAGATCGTGTTAATAAATTATACAAGCATTATATTCTTTCATACCTAAAAATATGTATGTTAAAGGTTTTCGATAAATGAATTAACTAAATAAAAATTATTAAAAAAATCAAAAACAAGGTGGTCGTGTCAATTTCACCTGATAGATCGTGTAAATTTAACAGGACGAAAGTGTTATTTCAACATAGTATAGTGTTAATTTAACATGTCTGATTGTGTTGATTTAACAAGAAAAATAATGTTGTATCAACAGGAAATCATGTTGATTCAAACCTTTGTGATCATGTTAAATTCACACTGTTCCTTCAAGTTGATTTAACATGTAGGAACAGTGAAACAGTAGCTTCATGTTAGAACAACATGAGCGATAGTGTTGAAAAATAATAACCTGAAAAAGTGTTGATTCAACATGAAAATTATTCTGCGTGTAATGCTATGGATACACACGGAGATTACCTCCAATAAATCTTCTTTAATCAGATCCAAATTTTACCCTGACACACACAAAATTGAAGATTAACAATCGGCGCACTAGATGGCTTAGGTTGTAGTACTTCCGGTTTAAAATCAGACGTCGCTCTTTTTTGGTGACTCTAGTGTCCAGTAGCGGTAAACTCGTAATTTTGGTAGTTGTCCTTGCTATTTTTGTTTATTTATCGATGACAATAGCGGTCAAATCGTTATATCTGCTGAAATCTTCTTAATTTTTGGTTGTTTATAATGAAGATTATGCTCAAGTTAACTCCCAAAAGCGGAGTTAATTCGGAATTTGCGCTAATATATCAGCCGTATTAGGCGACTTTGATATGTATCGATTCAAATAACTAGCATAAGATCTTCCACAAAAAAAAAAAAATTTCCGATGAACCAGTTATTTCGTTCTCCTGATCAAACACTAAAAGATGGATATCGTTTTTTGCAGGCGCAGCGACGATTATTAGGGTTTATTTAACATGAAGCCCCTGCGGGTTAGGGGTTTAGAATATGCCCGAGGTAGGCATACACACAGAATAATTTTCATGTTGAATCAACACTTTTTTAACACTTTTTCAGGTTATTATTTTTCAACGCTATCGCTCAGGTTGTTTTAACATGGAGCTGGTTTTTAACTGTTCCTACATGTTAGATCAACATGAAGGAACAGTGTGAATTTAACATGATCACAAAGGTTTGAATCAACATGAATTCCTGTTGATATAACATTATTTTTCTTGTTAAATCAACACGATCAGACATGTTAAATTAACACTATACTATGTTGAAATAACACTTTTGTCCTGTTAAATTTACACGATCTATCATGTTAATTTAACAGGATTTTATTGTTAAATTAACACGATCTATCATGTTAATTTAACAGGTTTTTATTGTTAAATTAACCCTTAAAATAAAACCCCTTGTTTTTGATTTTTTTAATTTTTATTTAGTTAATTCATTTATCGAAAACCTTTAACATACATATTTTCAGGTATGAAAGAATATAATGCTTGTATAATTTATTAACACAATCTGTCATGTTAATTCAACATGTTTTTATTGTTAAATCAACACGATCTATCATGTTAAATTAACACGATCATCATGTTAAATTAACACGATCATCATGTTAAATTAACACGATCATCATATTAAATAATAAAGTACACATATATATGTACATACATATACATATACTTATTTTAATCCAATCATTGGCAACTTCTGCATCGAAAACAGCAACAACAAGCCCCAATCTGAAAATTAAATAAAAATTGTTTCATTGAAAGCTCTTTAAATTATCCAAGCGATTGTAAAACTGGTAGCACACGTCCAATTAATGTAGGGATAAGTATCAAACGACGCCTTTTCTACCCGGTATCCCTAATCCTAAAGCGTTTCCATGGTATTTATGTATAGTGCGCGTTGTTTTTAACCTACCCCGACATTTTTGGACGTGTTTTAGCAGGAAACGTTTACAAAATATGAAAAACAACACAAATTACTTACCCAAAACTTTTTGCAAAACTTCACAACTTATTCGCAAGTTAAGAAACTATAAATTTCACAATATATTAATTATTTATAATATCTACAACTTTTCATCAAGTCTGTATCTACACACTGACTTAAATTCTGTTCTTTTGAGAACAATTCTGTTCACAAGCTTTGATGGGGAACAGATGATGCTCGAAAACAACACTTGTTCATGTTAAAACAAACCGAATATAGTGTAAGGGATACACACTAATGTAATTCTTATGCAGAAGTACTTCATGTTATTTTAACCATACGCTTCATGTTAAAATGTTCGTGTTGATTTTCCGAAATTGTTTTTGTTTTGCGTACAAGAGGTGTTCATGTTGATTTAACATGAATCATGTTAACTAAAAATGTAAGAAATTTTTCTGTGTGTACCGGTCGTAAATGGCGACTAAAAGCACATAGGTAATGACGTGCTAACTCGATGGTTGATCTACGGATATATTAATCCTCTCATTACCCATCTTTTCCCTCCTCACGGATGGAAGGATGACATGACTATGCGTCGCCGATATGATCGCCAGGGCTTGCAAACGTTCATTGGAGTCAGGTGCAGGCTGTCAAAACACCACATTTAGAACCGCTACGGGGTGCGTCCTTACACAGAAAAAAATGGCACCGGTAAAATCAATAATCTCGTGCTGTCATCATTAAGTTGACCAAATTTTGTTGAATTGATCAAATATTGGTTATTTGAACGGAATTTTTAGTTAAATTCACTGTTGATTGAACAGTCATAGAAAGTATGAAAGTACTCATAAAATTACAGCAAATTCAAGAAAATTCAGTAAATTTTCCAACTTTTTGCACAGAATTTTTATATTTTTCGAGTACGCAGTTAAATTTTACTATAGAAACATCTTAAATCGCTGGAAAAATTCCCTGATTTTTGATAAAATCTAAAAATTCTGTGCTAAAGGAAGATATGATTGCTGGAAATTGCAATTTTGGTGTACACTTCTGACATTGAGGCTACGTGTTTATTTCTGTATACCTTTTTAAGGACTTGCGATCTATATTGGAAACAACACCACCTGGCAAAGACGCGTTGGAATATTATGACAACAACAAAACATTAGCCCCAAAGCATCAACAAGAGATAGTAAACTGTCTTATAGACAACTTAATCGCTCGCGGTCAAAACCTTTCCATAAAAAATATAGAGACTTTGGCAGGTTGCATCTGCTCGCATTTTTGTGGAGAAAGTGTGGTGAGTAAATTTCCTCGTTTCTATAGATGGGAAAGGTGTAGTTCTTCAAGGCCCAATTACATAAAACTTTGAAGGTTCCACTTTAATACAAAGTTGCTTTACGTTCCACAAACTTTGTATGTAAATGACTTTTTAAGGTTTATGTAACTGAGCCATTAGAGTCTCCAATGTATGCTTTTCAACGTAGTCATATCTAATATTTAACAGGAAACCTACTTTTGTCGTCGAGGTAAAAGACCCTCTGGAAAACTTTACGACCGATATTTCAACATCCGAAAAAAAAGGCGTTTTTATCTCCATAGCTCTAACAGCACTGTCGTTGGCGCTGAGTCGTTCTCTGATAGTGATAGCGCCGATGAAGTAGACGAAAATATTTTGAATACCATAAAAACTTGGTTAAAATACAACGACCCGCCCTCAGATGAAGTGGAGGACAAGTGGAAGCGAACCTACACAGCCAGAAGAAAATCCGTAATAAACTTAAGTATTGTGGATTTGATTTCCGAGTGGCCACTCTATAAGAATGCCACCCTAGGACCGAAGCTGGTAAATATTTTAAACCTAGCCTGCTGTAATATAATATTATGACCATAGTTGCTTTTACCATATAAACTGGTTTTAAGGGTTTTTTAAAATCAAAAATACATATTTTTCAATTTCGACTAGAATCAAAACTGTATTTAAAAAAAAAAAAAAAAAAAAAAACTAATGGCGGCGATATACCAACAGGTCATCATAACCTCTAACGAGATTTTTAACCGAGCTTCTCTTTCCAACTTGTGGTGTGTTGCCTTTGAGTTTTTCCTACAAGTTGGCGGGACCTACAGTTTTTTGCCGACTCCGAACGGCACTTGCAAAGCAAATGAATTTTTTGCTGAGAAGCTTCTCATGGCAGAAATACACCCGGAGAGTTTGCCACACTACTGCCGAGGGGCGACCCCGTTTAGAAAAATTCTTTTTCTAAATAATTTTGGATGTTACTTTTGCCGGGCATCGAACCGACACGACTTGGTGTAGAAGGCCGAACACTTAACCGCTACACCACGGCGGCCGCCAAACTGTATTTAACATTACATTTATATGACCAAAAAAGTACAAACATTTTCTAAAAAAAAAGTACTATTACCTACTTTGAAATTTTTACCCAAACGCATTTAACTATATAACTAAAAAAGTACAAAACAATTAATTAAACAAACTTTTTCTAAATAAAAACTAAAAATGAATTTAACATTACATTTATGTATTTCACTAAAAGAGTACAAAATAATTTATGTAAAAAAAATTTTTTTAAATAAAAAAAATATTACTGTATTAAACCGCATTTTGTTATTTCAACAGGTACTACTGTAGGTCAGAAAACAAAAGATGTGACTGTTATTTCAACAGCTTGCAAAGGCGTTTCAAAGCTAACAGACCATCTCTTATTCCAACAGCGATAACCCTTATTTTTGTTTTGATATCACTGTTGTTCAAACAGTCAATTTAAGACTGACGTAAACATATTGATTTAACATTATAACTGTTGAAATAATACTAACAGTTTTTTTTTTGTTTTTACTGACAAAAACTGTTTTTTCCATATTGAAATGTTTTTCGTTGTTTTGACTGTTAAAGCTATTATTTTAAGGTTAACAGTTTCAATCCAGTTGAATCAACTGGATTGAATAATGGATAAGAATTGACCGCGATTTTCATTGAATCAACCCGTATTTTGGTTGATATTACCAGGATTTTTTTTCTGTGTATGTCTCCTATAACTCATATAAGTTATCGTGAATTAACTCCCACAGCTGCTTTCCCAACCTTCGCTTGGGTCAATCACACTTCAACCACATTGCAACCCTTCGTCACATTGCCCAACAGCCCAATCAGCAGAAATGTGACCGGACCAATATTCACACGGTTGCTGGCATGGGTCGCTGTGTCAGCAAAACAATAGCTATTGCCACTGCACTATCATTGGCGTGATGTCAACATCACCAGCGCCACAATTCTCAGAACACTGCAACCAATTTTATTTGACAGCATCAGCACAAACAAATTGCAACACATAAGCAAAGCCGGAGTTACAATTCTGCCACTATTCGCCGGTTGCGCCGCCACAGCATCGCGCTACAACGTAGGTTAGATGTTAGGTAGAAGTTAAGTAGTTCTAAAGCAGACTCATAGCTGACCTAACGGCAGAATTCTAAAGAAATAAATATTATAACATGGAAAACGAGTAATTTATACACCATGAGGTGGAAATGGTTCCAGTTAAGGAGCATAAAGAAATGCTAAAGAAACAGTACCTGCTGAATTGCTGTAAACCGCAGCACCCCAATAGGCAACGGTTTGAGCTAACTCCGCCTCCTAGGACCGTAAGGACGCATCCATGCTGAACCCTGATGTGCCGAATGAATGTCCGGCATGCGGCTCGTCCCCCCATAATACCGACCACCTATTTCACTTGCTCTACGGAGCCCACTTTTCTAAAACCCATCTCCCTTTGGTCCAACCCTATTGAAACAGCTAGTTTCCTGGGACTCTCGTTAGAAGATAGTGATGACAATTTAGGCTAAGGAAATGTACGCGTTGGGCAGGACTACACCTCGCTACAACAACAACATGACCTAGAAGGTTCCACTGGTCATACCGAATCGGTACGACAGTCGGCAGTACCGCAACGTACCGGGTTCATATCCGGCCAAGGACTTTCAATTTCGGCATCACTTCCCAAAACCTTCGGGGAGTGTTTTTGCTGTTAACAACAACAACAACATTGATTGTACATTTTAGTCTTCAAACTACTGAACATTTAAATAGTTTATTAATACAATGTGTGTGCTATGATGTATGTACATATGTTATTTGATTTTTCTGAAGATTTTTTCCTATTGCACTTACAAATATTTTTTAAATTGGAATTAATGCTAATGAAAAATAACTAGTATACACACATAAAGAAGCTCGTATAGAAATTAACGCGTCTGACATATAATAGATAGTTGGCGTTTCCTATGTTTCTTCTTATCCTTACGACGAGATTCTTTTACGTCAAATGATTGTTTAACTAATCTCATGCTAATATTAGAACATTCCACCTCTTCATTTACAGTTCCAGTTCCAGACTCTATCTTTTCAAGTATTATACCGGTATCTCTTTGATAGTGATCGAAATTAGAATTACGAAAAGAATTGAAACATGGTGTAGTTATATTGTTAGCAGAAGTTTCGTCGATAAGTTCATAAGTATTTTGACGCAAAAATGTGTAATAATCTGCATCTGCAGTTGGTAAAGTAGAAAATGTTGAACTGATAGTGGGTGATGATATATTGCTACTAACAAAAGTGTCCAAAATCTCTGAGGCAGTACTCTGACTTGGTCAAAACTTCAAATCCTTAATCGCTTGAGGTAGATCGGGAAGTTTTATGTCTTTTATTTGTTGTGGAATGTTCATACTTTTAACGGCACTTACAGCCCGAGCTGGTGCAGCTGAAATGCCAGCCTGAAAAAAATACGTGTATTGAATTTGATTTTATCAGCATAAAATTTGGTTTACCTCCTGTTTAACAAGTTTATTTTGTTCTTCGATTCGTGCTAATATATCAGTCATATTTGTTTGTAAAACCATTCCACCCATAACAAGCTCAGCTAAAATATGATGAACTGCATCGGCATGGAAAATCAAATCTAACTCGCAGACATTTTCAAAACATTTGTCCAAGGTCTCAACAAAAACTTGTATGAGGTCCAAAATTCCCAGTTCACTTTCAGATGAGTCCACGCAAAACACAAAGTATAGTGTAGCATAGTGGCGATATATCAATTTATAGTCTGAACCGCCGATCAAGCTTAGAAAGATTTATCTTGAGTGATGTTGAAAATAACATATCGCTACCACAGAATACGAATGTCGTATATAGCAAAACTTGATTTCTCAAAAGACGTTTTTTAATTTTTAAAATACACTATCGAAAAACTACCATGACATACCGCTTCCCCGGTTCTAGTTACGAGATAACGTGCACAAAAGCTTTAGAAAGTAATAATCTTTGCTGTGTATAAATTTTATAATAGTATTACAAATAGTTTCCGCGCTAGACGCTTGCGAAGTTGTTCCAATTGTCCATAACATAAGCGCTTACAAATATTGAAATTTACTTAACCAAAACATAATATTTTACAATTCGACGTGCCATAAGAAAACTATTAACACTCAAATTCTGTGTCTGAAGAAAAGTAACACTGAAGCCCCAATTACATAAAACTTTGCCGGTTCCACTTTCATACAAAGTTTGTGGAACGTAAAGCGAAGCGAGATTTTGGCAAATGCTCAAAGCCGAGGCGCGCATTTTCCAAAGTTTCATAAAGTTTTATGTAATTGGGCCTTTGTGAAGGGTGGATACCTTGCCGCTAACGCTAGCTGTATCCAATGTGAACAATTAGTCATGCAGTAACCATAAAGCAGTGACAATTTGATTAAAACAAAGAAAATGAAAAAAATTGGCAGCAAATTACACATATGCTTACTCACCGAGGTAATACACACCGAAAAGAACAAATAAAAGTTTAAAAATGTGCGAAAATTTCACAAACTTTAAGAGGTTAAGAATATGGCTAAAAATCAAAAACCAATTGGTTGACTATGGTATGGTTAATGCGTTAGCAGCCTAGCCTCTCTGGTGCGACGACAAAGATCTTCCCCCTCCCAATCCAGGGTGTTATGCGATACCGTGCCCATTGAACGTTTGCAGCCGGGAGGCAAATCGTGGCTATAGTCGAACGGAGCCTCTCTGATACCGGGCCGTCTCAGAGAGATGAAAAATACAAAACAAAACTTGAAACAATCAAATTCGTTCACTCCCAGCAGAGGAGAGCTATGCTGGATCAAACGAAAGCACAGCGTCGGAGGACAACCTTCACTTCAAGATCAACCGAGGGCCTGACAGCGAGGGCAACTACGGGTCGGTCAACCTATAAATCTTTATCAAGTAAGATTGACTTGATGGGAGCCAGCACCAGTGCGGCTGCCTACGCAGCTAAGCGGACAACGGTGGCAGTGGTCTCACGACCTGGCCTTAGAGATCCAAAGGGAAAAGAAGCAGTGGATGGGCTGTCAGCAAAAGGAGAGACCGCGATGGAAACTACGGGTCCGGACTCCCAAGAGACATCTCCCCGCCGCTCTGCGTACCTAGAAAAACGCTTGGCCGCTAGGATCCTGAAGACATATGAGGGAGTTCCGCAGGAGACGCTGTCGCCGAGTTTCAGGAAGTGTGTGAGTTAGCATAATCTCTGATACCGGATTTCCAAAGCAGTTATGTGCCAAAGAGGGTAAACGGAAACCCTTTCAAACGCCAGAGATCGGACGTGGAGTTACCAAGCTTTGCTGATGTAACCAAGGACAGCATCTTTATAGGCATTCTTGACCGAGGCAACGACCGTTTGGCCATCCTTAGGACTAGTGGCGGCACGTCCGGAACGCACTCGGAAACGCTGTCTTCGACGTTTATTTGGAGCCTCCAGATGGTGGCGGCCACGGATGCAGGTTGGCACCAGGGACAGATTAAAATTGTCGCGTGCAACGACGCAAGAACTGTTACACTATACAGGGCAGCAGCTGCAAGACTGGGTGAAGTCTACGAGGGTGCAAAAATCGATGTCGTCGACTGGAAGGACATTCCGTCTCGGCCAAGGGCAAGCGCATGGATTCCTGCCATCCCTGCAGAGCCTGAGAGAATTCTCACGATGCTGCGGATAATGAATCCGTCCCTCCCGATGCAGGCCTGATAGACAAGTGGTCGAACCCCTTAAAAGGTGTAATGGGCTAGTGCACTACAGTGTTGGCCAGATCGTCATACATCGGAAATCGAAGTACCGCAAGAGGAAACCGAAGAGTCCGACGCGGAAAGCATGTTATCCGCCAACTCGGAGATGGAAGACTACTTTCTGGACGGGGAAGGCCTCGACGTCATGGTGGTTGCAGCCTATCCTGAGCGCAATATCTCTGATGCCTCAGACAGCAGGGCTCCCGCTACGCAAAATCGCGCAGTTGCTCTGAACTCGTCGTTGAGAGGCAGCCTTCGGGACAGGGCAGACCTCGACGATATGGGGACGGCAGGGAAGTCTGATCGCTCTCATGTTAGTGGCGCTTCAGATAAACCTGCACAAATCTAAAGTAGCCTCAGCTGCTTTAAGTAGTCGTCTTTCTAAAGGCGACGTGGATGTGGTCCTCATCCAAGAACCCTGGGTCAACAGCTCGAGGATTTGCGGATTGGGGACTAAGGGTTTCAAGCTCATTCGAGCCAACGGGGAGGGCAAAGTCAGAACCTGCCTTTTGGTTAAGTCTGACCTCACACCTTTCTTCTACCTAACTATACCAATGGTGACATTACCGCTGCCAGTTTAACAGTCGGCAGCACCAGCCTGACGATGGCGTTGTTGTTGTTGTTGTAACGAGGTGTTTCGGAATGGGACAAAACATACTAAACAGGGTTACATTGAAAGTGACAGTCCTTGGCCGAGGTAAAACCCCGGGTGGTTCCACTGCGCAGAGATCCATGGCGATGTCCTGGGTTTTCTGCTCTGAGAAGTGACTGTACATAGGGAACCGTAACGAGGTGTAGTCCTGCCCAACGCGTATTTATCCTTAGCCTAAATTGTCATCAATATCTTCTAACGGGAGTCCAAGGAAACTAGCAGTTTCAATTGGGTTGGACCAAAGGGAGATGGGTGTTAGAAGAGTGGGCTCCGTAGAGCAAGTGAATAAGTGGTTGGTATTATGGGGGGACGAGCCGCATGCCGGACATACATTCTGCACATCAGGGTTCGGTCTGGATATGTAGGAGTTTAATCTACTACAATAACCAGAGCGTAATTGAGCCAGAGTGACCCTTGTCTCTCGAGGAAGATGACGGTCCTCTTCAGATGTGCTAGGTGTTAAGGCATGCAAGACATTGTTCAGCGGACAGAGCGCGGCATGATGGCAAACTGACGCTGTATGGATATGCTCCAAGGCCTGCTTGTGCACCTTTAGATCAAACGGTATTGTTATATAATGCCGGATCTCATCAAAATGTTTACGTAGATGCGTCCATACGGTCCTAGGAGACGGAGTGAGCTCAAGCAGTTGCCTATTGGGGTGTTGTGGTTTACAACAATTCAGTAGGTTTAACATTTCATTATGCTCCCTAACTGGAAGCATTTCCGCCTCATTGTGTATATGAGTAATAGGAGACATAAGGACGCACCCCGTAGCGGTTCTGAGCGCGGTGTTTTGGCAGGCATGTAGCTGACTCCAATGAACGTCTGCAAGCCCCGGCGATCATATCGGCGACGCATAGTTTAGGATCGGCCGACCAATTGCCTTGTACGTTACCAACAACGTTTCTTTATCTTTACCCCAAGTTGTTGTTGTTGTAATAGCGAGGTGTAGTCCTGCCTAAATGTCAGACACGGTCAGGTCGTTTCGGCACGATGGGTATGGCACAAGTACTGGTACCGTTCTCGTAGAACCGGCAATACAAGAAACTAGTACCCCAAGTAGTGCCGGCTAGTGACTTGAGGATTTTGTTGCGGCTCTGTAATTTTGAGACAATTGCAGCGGAATGGGCAGCGAAGGTGTGCATGGTGTCGAAGGTTACTCCTAAGATTTTTGGGTGAGCGACAGTAGGTATTTTTTGATCACCTACATAAATTTCTAATTCCATACCAACCTGCGCCGTCCACGTCGTGAATAAAGTCGCCGAGGGCTTTGTCGGCGACAATGCCAAGCTCCGACCGGTGAAGAACTCGACAAGATAGGGGAGATAACCATAACCTGTTGCCAATATAGAAGTTAAACAATAGCGGGGTAAGGACACCACCCTGGGGTACCCCTTGTTTGATCTTCCTGGCTTTAGATTTTTTGTTCCTAAACACAACTGACGACCGACGATCACTGAGATAATTGGCGGTCCAATGCTTAAGACAGGGGGGGAGTGGCGAGTATTCCAGATCGGATACCAGCTGCCCATGATTGACTGTGTCAAAAGCTTGAATCAAATCAAGTGTAACTGGAACCGTCCTGTCATTAGGTCTATTTTGATTTAGTCCGTCAGTTATCTGAGTGTTTATGACATTTAGAGCAGATGTTGTGCTCCTACATTTCCTGAAACCATGTTTGTGCTCGGCTAACATCAGGTTTGATGTGTAGAGCGGGAGTAACTAGGACCGCCTCAAGTGTCTTTACTACTGGCTAGAGGAGTGATATCGGACGATATGACTCCCCAACGTTAGCTGGCTTACCAGGCTTTAGTAGTGGGATCACAGTTGCCTGCTTCCATTTATCGGGTATGACAGCTGTGGTCAAGGACAGATTTAAGACGGCAGTGAGGTACTCAACTCCTACCGCGCCGATGTGTTTAAGGTGCACCATGGCTACGCCATCAGGACCGATGGCTTTGGAGTTTTTGGCCTTCCGGATGGCCTCTTGAACCTCTGTAGCGGTGATAGGAACGGGGGCATAGTTTTTGTGTTGATGCGCACGCCTGAAAATTCCACGTCTTGTCCTGTCCTGTGCAGGATGAGGGACATACTGTCGACAGAAAGCCTGTGCACATTTCTTATGGTCATTTAGTGCCTTGTCACCAAAGGTGATGTCGACATTCTTTGGCGGACCCGTAGGATTTGACAAGGACTTGACTGTGGACCATAATTTCCCAACGCCGGTAGAGAGGTTACAATACCTAAGGTGCTCCTCCCATTTGGTTTGTTTGTATTCGTTTAACCAGCCGTCTGATTTCCACGTTGAGATCACCGATCTGTGGATCTGAGGGATCGATGTTGCGTATGAGGTCACGTTCGTCAGCCAAGACTGCCGCACGGATGTTTCGCTCGCCAACGTGTACATCAGTTAACAGCCATCCTTGTAGGGGCGTCTCCGTTCACAGTGCAGAAAGGGGAAGCGTCAATTTGCTCGGCTAATTCCCGTCCTCCGCCGTCCACAGAAAGGTGTGAATGCCACATATCATGGTGGGCATTAAAATCGCCCATGATGATACGGTTATCGCCACAAAGAAACGCCCTAAGGTCAGGGCGATAACTTCTGGTGCAGCAGGTGACGGGGGGAATGTATATATTGATTAGCTCGAGATCAACACCACCAGCTTGTATAACTATACCCTGACACTCTAAGGGTAAGTCTCTTTGGTTGATATCAAATTCCCTATACTGCACTGTTTGGTGAACAAGGAACGCGAGACCGCCCCGCCGTCCGTGCGGTCGTGCCAGAGAACGTGGTAGCCCCCACTCGCTCGATGATCCGAGTGGATGCCAAGTTTTGTCTCCTGGAATGCGGTTATCTCCGCAATACTGCCGGTTAGCCCGTTGCAATTACCGAAAAAAAAATGTCGAAAAAATGCAAATGACCGAAAAAGGTCGAAATTTGGATGCTTAATGTAAAACTTCGGAAATTTGGGTTTAACAACGTGTTTTATGACAGTATACAATTATTTATCACTTCCTTACCTCTTATCAAGAACTTTTCAACCATTTTCCAATACAAAGCCTATTCAACTTTTCTCCTTGTTAGAGGTAACAACAGAAATATTCTCAGACATTTTCGGGCTAAAAACTGCACATGTAAAAATTACGATTGAGAATGACTTATGATTTGTGCTTATTAAAAGCATAACACTAACCATTTGGTAATGATCATTTCGAGAAAGTTACCGTTATCTCATTGAGCTAAACTATGCTGGAGATACCAATGGCAAAAATAAATCGATGTGTCTTTGATGCGAAGCCTATGTACATTTCTTTCGCTATATACTCGTATGCACATCGATGCTTCGACTTGGTTAGAAGTTTTCTAATATGGAAAGGTGAGGAAAAGATGTTGGTACAATTTACTTTTGTTTTTGGACAAGTGAGTAACCGAAATAACGTTTAAATGTTCAAAACTTCACAATTTTTATAGAAACATCGATTTATCGATACATCAAATATTTACGTGACTATAAAAGTCGCCAAAAATCGAAATTTTTCTGACATCGCGCGAATTTTACACATCATTCATTACATTATTTCTACATCTTATATATTAATGTTGAGTATTATTTTTCTAGTGTTTTGCATTAGCTCTTGCAAGCAAATATAAAACCTGACGGTAAAGTTACAAACACAAACTCTTAAGCTCTTCTCAATATAACAACCTCTCAGAAACGAATCTACGGTTTAAGTCTAAAAAAAAAATGTCGAACGAAATGTCGAATGACTGAACTGCTAAAATCCTACTTTTACAGAAAGCATTTTCGACCGAATTAAAAAATGTCGAAAAATTTAAAATGACCGAAAAAGGTCGAATTTTTTTTTGTTGGGATAAAAATCCAGAAAATCAAGTCAAACGACGTATTTTATTAGTTTTTATGTAAATTATGACAGTATCTGACTAATTATAAATTTTTTTACAATTATTAGAATTTTTTAGTTTTCTAGTACGAATATGTTTTATAATGAAATAATAGTTTTAAGAAACTGTACTATGTACTTTACACTGAATTAGGCTGTTTTTTGGCCGTAATAAATTAAATAATAATAATAAAAATAATAATAACAAAAAAACGGTAAAAGTGCAGTTTCGCATACGGGCCGAAAAATCGACCAAAATTTTTGAACGAGGTATCAAAATACGCGTATTAATGCAAGGATCCAGAATCCGAATTCGGAATTTTTGACCAAAAAACATTTTTTATTCGCATTCAAAAAAATGCATCTAATTCAATTTTTTCGAGAAGTGATTTTAGCAATTGATAATCTGAAACGTTCTAAATATTTCAGTTTTTATGGAAACATCGATTTATCGAACTATTTCAGTATCGAAAAATCGATATTTTTCTCAGCTGCTTAAACCAAGCATTATTTTCTGATAGTTTTTTTCTTTTATTGAGAATATCTTAGAGATTTCAGTCTGCCGTAACCTCTCAAATTTGCTCAGAAACCTGTAAGCAAATACTTAGGCAAAGAAAAACAATTGTCAGCATCAATATATCGTCGTGTTCATTGCAGAATCCGATATGTGCATTTGGAAAGGGCGTAACAGGTGTTTTCAGAACAGCGCATAAAATCCATTTTTTACTAAAGATATTTACTTCTGAAACGATAAAATAATATCAATGTATATATTAATGCTGTTTGTTATATTTTGGGATTATTTTACTGTTTCAGAAGTATGTAAATCATCATCATTTATTGGCGCTTAACCGCCTAAGCGATTTTGGCCGTCGCCTATCAAAGCACGCCAGTCATTCCTTTTTAGCGATAACTGACGCCAATTGGAAACCCCAAAGGAGTTCCAAGTCATCCTCCACCTGTTGTTTCCATCTCAGTCGAGGCCTCCCCCTTCCTCTGCTGCCGAATTCGGGTGACGATTGGAAAACCTTCTGGGCTGGAGCTTCTTTGTCCATTCGCATGACGTGACCCAGCCAGCGGAGCCTTTGGGCTTTAATTCGCTGGACTATGGTCAGATCAGCGTAAAGCTCGTACAGCTCATCGTTAAATCTCCTTCGATACTCGCCGTCGGCATCACGGGAAGGACCATTAATCTTCCGGAGAACTTTTCTCTCAAATACTCCAAGGGCCATCTCATCTTCTCTTGACATTGTCCATGAATCTGAGCCATACATCAGGACAGGTATGATGAGAGACTTATAGAGCGCGATCTTTGTTCTTCGAGAGAGGACTTTACTTCTCAATTGCCTACTCAGTCCAAAGTAGCACTTGTTCGCAAGAGTGATTCTCCGTTGGATTTCTAGACTGATATTATTTTCGGTGTTAATGCTGGTTCCCAAATAGACGAAGTCCCTCACAGTTTCAAATTTGTATCTATCAACAGTGACGTGGCTGCCAAGGCGCAGGTGCGCCGATTCTTTCTTTGATGAAAGCAAATACTTCGTCTTGTCCTCGTTGACCGCAAGACCCACTTTTTTCGCTTCTTTATCCAGTCCAGAGAAGGCAGCGCTTACGGCGCGGTTGTTAAGGCCAATGATATCAATATCATCGGCATACGCCAGCAATTGCACGCTCTTGTAAAAGATTGTACCATTGCGGTTTAGCTCTGCTGCTCGAATTATCTTCTCCAGCATCAGGTTGAAGAAATCGCACGAAAGGGAGTCGCCCTGTCTGAAGCCTCGTTTGGTTTCAAATGGTTCAGAGAGGTCCTTCCCGACTCTGACGGAGCTGTTAGTATTGCTCAACGTCATTTCGCAAAGCCGTATAAGCTTTGCAGGGAAGTCAAATTCAGACATGGCGGCATACAGGCAACTCCTTTTTGCGCTGTCAAAAGCGGCTTTGAAATCGACAAAGAGATGGTGTGTGTCGATTCTTTTATCATGGGTCTTCTCCAGGATTTGGCGTATCGTGAAAATCTGGTCGATGGTAGACTTACCAGGTCTAAAGCCACACTGATAAGGTCCAATCAGCTTGTCTACGATGGGCTTCAGTCTTTCACACAATACGCTAGAAAGAACCTTATATGCGATATTAAGAAGGCTGATTCCGCGGTAGTTGGTGCGGTTAGCGGGATCGCCTTTCTTGTGGATTGGGCAGAGCACACTTAAATTCCAATCTGGAGGCATGCACTCGTCTGACCATATTCTGCATAAGAGCTGATGCATGCTTTTTACCAGCTCTTCGCCTCCGTGTTTGAACAGCTCGGCGGGTAGTCCGTCTTTTCCAGGCGCTTTGTTGTTTTTGAGCCGGGATATAGCTATCCTCACTTCATCATAGTCAGGTGGTGGGACGACTTTTCCATCGTCAGGGATTGGGGTATCGGGTTCGACGTCTCCCTCGCAATTTAGCAGTGAGGAGAAGTGCTCCCTCCATAATTTAAGTACACTCTGTACGTCGGTTACCAGGTCGCCATTATTGTCCTTACAGGAACTTGCCCCGGTCTTAAAACCTTCCGTCATCCGCCGGATCTTTTCATAGAATTTTCGGGCATCATTCCTGTCAGCCAGCATCTCAAGCTCCTCACACTCACGCCTTTCGGCCTCACGTTTCTTTTTTCTGAAAAGGCGTCTCTCTTCCTTCTTTGCCTCACGATAGCGTTGCCATACACTGCGGGTTGCGCCCGTTCGCAGCGTCTCCCTGTAGGCAGCGTCCTTTTTGTCCGAGGCAGTGCTGCATTCCTCATCGTACCAGTTGTTTTTGCGGGCTCGCTGGAACCCTATAGTGGCCTCAGCGGCGGTACGTAATGAGTGAGAGATATGCTTCCATTGCTCGGTTGCATCGTTAGGTCGAGGATTGCTCTCCGATAGCAGGTGTGAGAGTCGAGTGGAGAAATTGTCAGCTGTCTGTGTCGTGCGCAGCTTCTCGACGTCAAACTTTCCTTCCGTTACTGTGCGCACTTTCTTTGCTACACAGAGGCGTGTGCGTATCTTGGCTGCAACAAGATAATGGTCCGAGTCGATATTGGGACCACGAAGGGTACGCACGTCCAGAACGGTGGAGCTATGTCTGCCGTCGATCATGACATGATCAATCTGGTTTCTTGTTCTTTGATCAGAAGACAGCCATGTGGCTTGGTGTATTCGTTTATGCTGGAACCTGGTACTACTGATGACCATATTGCGAGCAGCGGCGAAATCAATCAACCTAGTGCCGTTGGGGGATGTTATATCATGGAGACTAAATTTTCCAACTGTTGGACCAAAGACTCCTTCCTTGCCCACCTTCGCATTAAAGTCGCCGAGCACGATTTTGATATCATGTTGGGGGCAGCGATCATAAGTCTGTTCAAGTTTATCGTAGAAGGAGTCCTTCTCTGCGTCGTCCGTCTCCTCAGTCGGCGCATAGGCGCAGAAGTAAATATCTTTCGAAAAAACAGATTTTATGCGCTGTTTTGAAAACGCGTTTTACGCTCTTTCCAATTGCACATATCAGATATTGCAATGAACACGACTATATAACATATACAAGCAATTCTCGCTTCTCAAGATAAGCTATAATATATTAGTTTTTTCTACAGCTATATTAAGATATGTATGTCTCCATATTTTCACATATTCGAATTATTAAAAAATATCGAATTAATTTAATAAATTCGCGCGAATTTTACACACCATTTGGGTCCCGTACGATATGTCGAAAAAAAATGTCGAATTTCCAAGACCGAATTTCGCACGAAAGGGAGTCGCCCTGTCTGAAGCCTCGTTTGGTTTCAAATGGTTCAGAGAGGTCCTTCCCGACTCTGACGGAGCTGTTAGTATTGCTCAACGTCATTTGGCAAAGCCGTATAAGCTTTGCAGGGAAGTCAAATTCAGACATGGCGGCATACAGGCAACTCCTTTTTGCGCTGTCAAAAGCGGCTTTGAAATCGACAAAGAGATGGTGTGTGTCGATTCTTTTATCATGGGTCTTCTCCAGGATTTGGCGTATCGTGAAAATCTGGTCGATGGTAGACTTACCAGGTCTAAAGCCACACTGATAAGGTCCAATCAGCTTGTCTACGATGGGCTTCAGTCTTTCACACAATACGCTAGAAAGAACCTTATATGCGATATTAAGAAGGCTGATTCCGCGGTAGTTGGTGCGGTTAGCGGGATCGCCTTTCTTGTGGATTGGGCAGAGCACACTTAAATTCCAATCTGGAGGCATGCACTCGTCTGACCATATTCTGCATAAGAGCTGATGCATGCTTTTTACCAGCTCTTCGCCTCCGTGTTTGAACAGCTCGGCGGGTAGTCCGTCTTTTCCAGGCGCTTTGTTGTTTTTGAGCCGGGATATAGCTATCCTCACTTCATCATAGTCAGGTGGTGGGACGACTTTTCCATCGTCAGGGATTGGGGTATCGGGTTCGACGTCTCCCTCGCAATTTAGCAGTGAGGAGAAGTGCTCCCTCCATAATTTAAGTACACTCTGTACGTCGGTTACCAGGTCGCCATTATTGTCCTTACAGGAACTTGCCCCGGTCTTAAAACCTTCCGTCATCCGCCGGATCTTTTCATAGAATTTTCGGGCATCATTCCTGTCAGCCAGCATCTCAAGCTCCTCACACTCACGCCTTTCGGCCTCACGTTTCTTTTTTCTGAAAAGGCGTCTCTCTTCCTTCTTTGCCTCACGATAGCGTTGCCATACACTGCGGGTTGCGCCCGTTCGCAGCGTCTCCCTGTAGGCAGCGTCCTTTTTGTCCGAGGCAGTGCTGCATTCCTCATCGTACCAGTTGTTTTTGCGGGCTCGCTGGAACCCTATAGTGGCCTCAGCGGCGGTACGTAATGAGTGAGAGATATGCTTCCATTGCTCAGTTGCATCGTTAGGTCGAGGATTGCTCTCCGATAGCAGGTGTGAGAGTCGAGTGGAGAAATTGTCAGCTGTCTGTGTCGTGCGCAGCTTCTCGACGTCAAACTTTCCTTCCGTTACTGTGCGCACTTTCTTTGCTACACAGAGGCGTGTGCGTATCTTGGCTGCAACAAGATAATGGTCCGAGTCGATATTGGGACCACGAAGGGTACGCACGTCCAGAACGGTGGAGCTATGTCTGCCGTCGATCATGACATGATCAATCTGGTTTCTTGTTCTTTGATCAGAAGACAGCCATGTGGCTTGGTGTATTCGTTTATGCTGGAACCTGGTACTACTGATGACCATATTGCGAGCAGCGGCGAAATCAATCAACCTAGTGCCGTTGGGGGATGTTATATCATGGAGACTAAATTTTCCAACTGTTGGACCAAAGACTCCTTCCTTGCCCACCTTCGCATTAAAGTCGCCGAGCACGATTTTGATATCATGTTGGGGGCAGCGATCATAAGTCTGTTCAAGTTTATCGTAGAAGGAGTCCTTCTCTGCGTCGTCCGTCTCCTCAGTCGGCGCATAGGCGCAGAAGTAAATATCTTTCGAAAAAACAGATTTTATGCGCTGTTTTGAAAACGCGTTTTACGCTCTTTCCAATTGCACATATCAGATATTGCAATGAACACGACTATATAACATATACAAGCAATTCTCGCTTCTCAAGATAAGCTATAATATATTAGTTTTTTCTACAGCTATATTAAGATATGTATGTCTCCATATTTTCACATATTCGAATTATTAAAAAATATCGAATTAATTTAATAAATTCGCGCGAATTTTACACACCATTTGGGTCCCGTACGATATGTCGAAAAAAAATGTCGAATTTCCAAGACCGAATTTCGCACGAAAGGGAGTCGCCCTGTCTGAAGCCTCGTTTGGTTTCAAATGGTTCAGAGAGGTCCTTCCCGACTCTGACGGAGCTGTTAGTATTGCTCAACGTCATTTCGCAAAGCCGTATAAGCTTTGCAGGGAAGTCAAATTCAGACATGGCGGCATACAGGCAACTCCTTTTTGCGCTGTCAAAAGCGGCTTTGAAATCGACAAAGAGATGGTGTGTGTCGATTCTTTTATCATGGGTCTTCTCCAGGATTTGGCGTATCGTGAAAATCTGGTCGATGGTAGACTTACCAGGTCTAAAGCCACACTGATAAGGTCCAATCAGCTTGTCTACGATGGGCTTCAGTCTTTCACACAATACGCTAGAAAGAACCTTATATGCGATATTAAGAAGGCTGATTCCGCGGTAGTTGGTGCGGTTAGCGGGATCGCCTTTCTTGTGGATTGGGCAGAGCACACTTAAATTCCAATCTGGAGGCATGCACTCGTCTGACCATATTCTGCATAAGAGCTGATGCATGCTTTTTACCAGCTCTTCGCCTCCGTGTTTGAACAGCTCGGCGGGTAGTCCGTCTTTTCCAGGCGCTTTGTTGTTTTTGAGCCGGGATATAGCTATCCTCACTTCATCATAGTCAGGTGGTGGGACGACTTTTCCATCGTCAGGGATTGGGGTATCGGGTTCGACGTCTCCCTCGCAATTTAGCAGTGAGGAGAAGTGCTCCCTCCATAATTTAAGTACACTCTGTACGTCGGTTACCAGGTCGCCATTATTGTCCTTACAGGAACTTGCCCCGGTCTTAAAACCTTCCGTCATCCGCCGGATCTTTTCATAGAATTTTCGGGCATCATTCCTGTCAGCCAGCATCTCAAGCTCCTCACACTCACGCCTTTCGGCCTCACGTTTCTTTTTTCTGAAAAGGCGTCTCTCTTCCTTCTTTGCCTCACGATAGCGTTGCCATACACTGCGGGTTGCGCCCGTTCGCAGCGTCTCCCTGTAGGCAGCGTCCTTTTTGTCCGTGGCAGTGCTGCATTCCTCATCGTACCAGTTGTTTTTGCGGGCTCGCTGGAACCCTATAGTGGCCTCAGCGGCGGTACGTAATGAGTGAGAGATATGCTTCCATTGCTCGGTTGCATCGTTAGGTCGAGGATTGCTCTCCGATAGCAGGTGTGAGAGTCGAGTGGAGAAATTGTCAGCTGTCTGTGTCGTGCGCAGCTTCTCGACGTCAAACTTTCCTTCCGTTACTGTGCGCACTTTCTTTGCTACACAGAGGCGTGTGCGTATCTTGGCTGCAACAAGATAATGGTCCGAGTCGATATTGGGACCACGAAGGGTACGCACGTCCAGAACGGTGGAGCTATGTCTGCCGTCGATCATGACATGATCAATCTGGTTTCTTGTTCTTTGATCAGAAGACAGCCATGTGGCTTGGTGTATTCGTTTATGCTGGAACCTGGTACTACTGATGACCATATTGCGAGCAGCGGCGAAATCAATCAACCTAGTGCCGTTGGGGGATGTTATATCATGGAGACTAAATTTTCCAACTGTTGGACCAAAGACTCCTTCCTTGCCCACCTTCGCATTAAAGTCGCCGAGCACGATTTTGATATCATGTTGGGGGCAGCGATCATAAGTCTGTTCAAGTTTATCGTAGAAGGAGTCCTTCTCTGCGTCGTCCGTCTCCTCAGTCGGCGCATAGGCGCAGAAGTAAATATCTTTCGAAAAAACAGATTTTATGCGCTGTTTTGAAAACGCGTTTTACGCTCTTTCCAAATGCACATATCAGATATTGCAATGAACACGACTATATAACATATACAAGCAATTCTCGCTTCTCAAGATAAGCTATAATATATTAGTTTTTTCTACAGCTATATTAAGATATGTATGTCTCCATATTTTCACATATTCGAATTATTAAAAAATATCGAATTAATTTAATAAATTCGCGCGAATTTTACACACCATTTGGGTCCCGACCGAATTTCAAAAATTTTACTATACCGAAGAGATTTTTACATAAACTGTGTTAGGACTATTTATTTATTGAAATAGTCGAACCGAAAATTTGTAGTCTATCAACACATAAATTGTTTTTTTGTCAAATTCCTTTATTGACTACAAAATAAGTTTGTCAAATAAAAAACACAACAATAGTACACTATAAACAAATATACTTATTTTTTATTTGGCACAACGTATGCATTTCGGACAGACATGCTGCCCATCATCAGCGACGCGCTACTAAAAACAAAGAGTCAAGAATATAAACAAAAACCACAAAATAGAAAAATTATCAAAATTACAACAATTACAAAACAATGTACATATGTATGTATGTACTAAATTAACGAAAAAAGAGGGGAGTTTATGTTCCCGTTGTCAGCATTCATGGCATTCTTCGTTTTTGTGATGTAGAGAGATTCGTAGGCGTCTAACTTTCTGTTGTTGTGCACCGCTTTTATTAAGCTAATACTCTCCTCTGCAGTGCCAATGCTGTGCTTTGTTGGGCTATCGTCGTTTGTGGTGTGAATGTGCGCTGCTACTGCTGACCGATGAATTTGTTTGTTGGCGGCGTGCCTTTCGTGCTCTTTGAAACGAACAGAGATTTGCCTTCGAGTTTGTCCAACATATTTTGCATCGCAACCCAGGCAACTTATTTGGTAAATGCCGCTGCGCTCAAGCATTGGGACAATATCTTTTGTGGAGCCCAAAATGTTTTTTAATTTGTTGTTGTTTGTGTATACGATTTTCATTTCATTCTTTTCAAATATATTTGTTAAATTATTGGTGATGGCAGGGCAATAACTAAATGGTATGCGTATTAATTTGTTTGTTTTAATTTCTTTATTTTGAGTGAAGAGAGTAGTTAAATTGTTTTTGTAGTGTAAGTTGGAATGTTTTTTTAACAGTTTATCGATGAGTTTCTTGTCAAAGCCATTGGTAGTTGCG